>JAODAL010006042.1:0-137491 GCA_025379985.1 Phyllomedusa bahiana
GGGGTAAAAAGCAAATTGAGAATTTGTAACTCCAAAAGGGGGCTTGAACGTCTCAGCTCCTTTCCCATAATGCTTTGTGATATGCAGATGCTTCGTGGAGTGCAAAAAGGCAATTTCGAATCTCCACACACCTATATAGGTGCTCTCCCTAAGGAGAGATCCTCCCTTTCTTCATAAATTTGGTTAGTCCTGTGTCGAACTGAACAGGGCCCTATGCAAGCAACACCAGTAAGGACCAGAAGAGTAAAAAGGTTCAGGAAGGTATTGTGGAAAGCAGGGCCGTTCCTAGGGGCGGGCAGGGCGGGCGACCGCCCGGGGCGCCGAGGCTCCGCTCACTCGAGGGGGGCGCCGCGGCCACCTCCCAAATGCCCGTCCGGAGGAGCACTCCTGACTCTCGCGGCTGTTTATGGCAGAGCCAGCAGCTGCAGTCAGGGGAAGGAGGCGGGACGGATCGTTCCCGTCCTGACTCCTCCCCTGTATCAGCGTCGCAGGGGGCGCATGGCTTTCACCGCGCCCCCTGTGACGCTGCTTCCCCTCGGCAGCAGAGGCAGCTCTGCCGCCGGGGAGATCCTGGGAGCTGCGTGCAGTGTAAGCAGCGTGATGACGTCACACTGCTTACACCGCTCAGCAGCTCCCGGCTCTGGACGCGCGGACCAAGGTCTGGTAAGTAATTTTTTGTTATTTTATAATTACTTACAGGCGGGGCATCACTGGCTACAGGGGGGGGGCATCACTGGCTACAAGGGGGGCATCACGGGCTTCAAGGGGGCATCACTGGCTAAAGGGGGCATCAGTGGCTACAATGGGGGGCATCAGTGGCTTCAAGGGGGCATCAGTGGCTACAAGGGGGGCATCAGTGGCTACAGGGGGGCATCAGTGGCTACAGGGGGGGGCATCACTGGCTACAGGGGGCATCACGGGCTACAAGGGGCATCAGTGGCTACAATGGGGGGCATCACTGGCTACAAGAGGGGAATCTACTGGCTGTAAGGGGGGCATCTACTGGCTACAAGGGGGCATCTACTGGCTACAATGGGGTATCACTGTCTATAAGAGGGGCATCTACTGGCTACAGGAGGCATCACTGGATATAAGAGGGGCATCACTGTCTATAAGAGGGGCTTTATAGCTACAGGGGCACACTGGCTATAAGAGAGGCATTACTGGCTATAAGAGGGGCATCACTGGCTACAGGGGGCATCACTGGCTACAGCGGGCATCATGGCTAAAAGGAGGGGCATCACTGGCTACAGGGGGCATCTACTGGCTACAATGGGGGTATCACTGGCTATAAGAGGGGCATCTACTTGTTACAGGGGGCATCACTGGCTACAGGGGGCATCACTGGCTACAAGGGGGCATCTACTGGCTACAGGGGAATCATGGCAAAGGGGGGCACACTGGTACAGGGGGCATCTACTGGCTACATGGAGGCATCTACTGGCTACAGGGGGGCATCAATAGCTACAGGGGGGGCTACAGGGGGGCATCTACTGGCTACAAGGGGAGCATCTACTGGCTACAAGGGGGGCATCTACTGGCTACAGAGGGCATCTACTGACTACAGGGGGCATCTACTGGCTACAAGGTGGGCATCATTGGCTACAGGAGCACCTACTGGCTACGGAGGCATCTACTGGCTGCAGGGGGCATCTACTGGCTGCAGGGGGCATCTACTGGCTACAAGGGGGGGCATCACTGGCTAAGAGGGGGGGCAACACTGGCTAAAGGGACCTCTACAGGCTACAGGGGCATCACTGTCTACAGGGGGGCATCTACTGGCTACAGGGGGGGGGGGCATCACCTGGCTACAGGGGGGCATCACTGGCTCCACTGGGTATATTACATGGCTACCATATGAGGTGCTATAGATGGGGAGTTTGTATAGAGATAGGAATTGGGTTTAGAGAAGTGCTGATAAATTGAGGAGTCTTAAGATATTTGTTTTATAAATTTTACAGTGAAGAGTCGGGAGTAGTCATCATGGCGTCTGGGATAGATGGAAAAGAAGAAGAAGAGAAAGAGAACAACTCTTCAGAGACGTCTTCTGTGAGTCACTAGATATGACTTTACTGTAATCATTTATCTGCCTGAAGAGCCTGTGTACAGTGGGTATCCATCATTGTATGGTCACTGTATGGTGGTAATATAGGTTATAGTATAATGGTTTATATTCAGTAATGGTCAGTTTGTATTATTTAGTCACTATGTGCTGGTGATATGTGGTCATGGTGTGGTGGTGTTATTCAGTCACTGTGTGCTGGTGATATGTGGTCATGGTGTGGAGGTATTATTCGGCCACTGTGTGTTGGTGATATGTGGTCCTAGTGGTCTTGGGATTCTGGTTGGTGTAGTGGTGTTATTTGGTAACTGTAGGACTATGAATTAGTAGTTTTATACGTAGCACTTTGTGGTAAAGCTTTTTGTATATTTTGGCTTTGGTTTATGGTGATGCACTGTGGCGCCATATGTTACGGGGAGGGGTGGGGGCGAAATTTCTTCACCTCGCCCTGAGTGAAATTTGACCTAGGAACTGCCCTGGTGAAAAGAAAGGAATGTGGTGGGAGGGTTGGACATTGAAGTAAGAATAATGGTTGGAAAGTCTGCCATCGCTGGATGCCAATCTCTCTGAATAAAGTGGCACATCATAACATCATAATGGTAATTATATGCTGGTCATTCCTGGACATTACTAAGATTATTATAATTCAAAAATGGTCTCTCATTGAGTACTTTGGTTATTAAATATATAAAAGCTAAAGGCTGAAGGTTACGAGGCCAAGCAAGTCTCGCATACTTCAATATGCTATTTTTCCTTTAGTCTGAAGCACTGAATTTATTTATGAAAATATTAATATTCTATAATGTTTTTAAGCTTTTTTTCAATTATAGTGAAACGTTCCCAATTTATTAACAGAGACCAAGCAGCAGCAGCAGCTGAATCGGTAATATGATCTAGCACCATAGACATCCTCATTCAGCTGGGGCAGGATGATCTCTCCTTCATAATCGCTGCGCTTAATTGATTGCAAGCTCTTAAGTTAATTTGGAATGGCCATTTAAGGGCCTCGTTAACAGAGGTTAATGAGTGATGTGATAATGAGACTTTAATGAACAACCCTATGGAGGATGTAACATTGCAGAGGGAAGGCATAAGTCCTTTATAGCTACAAATATAGCTTTGGCAGTCTGAGAAAAGTATTCAGTCATTCGGTGCTTATGTGTTAACTCTTGATGTACAATAGCAATGTTCTATAACTATACCTCTGTCATATGGTTTGATTAAAGTAAGGCCTCAGAAGTAACAGGGTTAATCTACTCTATGAATGAAGCTGATTGCCTTTTGTGTGATGCCCGCACCGGGGGTGAGCTGGCAGAGCAGGGGGCACAGTAATTGCTGCAGATGTCAGCAATGCAACGATGTAGAGATAATCTCCATCCAGCTTCAAAATAGGATACAAGCGAGGACGTAACCTCTTGAGTGCTGCAGACTAGGGGTGCGGGAGGGAAGATAAAGGAGCTCAAATTCAATTTCCCCCCCGTGAAATTGGGGGCTTTAAGGTAAAAGATAAAATGGGGGGACTAAAAAAAAAGGGGTGGAGGAGAAAAGGGGTGGGAGGAAAAAAATTTACAAAACGTTGCAATTAAGGGGAATGATAAACAAAAGAGGAATAAAAGTAATTTTTAAAAAGATTTAGGAAAAAAGGGCAGTGAGAAAGAAAAAAGAAAAATTTCAGCTATTGTATTTATATTGATGTATTCCTTTTAAAGACAGAAAAATACTGTAGATTAAAGGGTTGTTCCCATGGTATAAAGTGATAGCATATTACTTCACTACCAGAGGAGGTATGACTTCCTGAACCTCCAAGCTCTTAAATGAAGGGCCCCCTTGCAAATTTTCCCTTAAAAAGTGTGCCGGACATTCCCTTTAAGTGTTTGTTGGCTGCGTTCTTGTTGTTATTTTAAGGGGAAGCCTAATCTGAATGTCACCCTTATTTTTGGACGGTGGAGGTCCCCGGGTCCACCCAACTGGGGCCCGGGGCTAGCATCTGGGCCCCCAAATTTTTTGATGGTGTCAAAGTAAATTGATTTCGGGTTGATTTAAAGGGGTTCCCTCATTGTTTTGGGTGGTCCAAATCACAGAATGCTTTTGGTGGGTTTTACTTTTTAGATTCGTTTTTGAAGTCAAAACCGAAATGGCCCAAATGGGGCATTGTTTAAAAGGGGTTTTTCCGGAAATGGGTTCCTTACCTTTATTGCTCAGGAGAGAAAAAAAAAAGATGCAGCATCATGAACGGTGCAGGGGTGAGAGCGGGGGGTGAGAGAGAGGGGAAGAAGGGAGCAAGTTTATTTAAATAATTAATTAAAAACCAGTGGATTATTATACAAAAGACAGCCTCATACACTGTCTTTTCCCAGCCTTTACAAATCCTTATGTTCCCCGTCATCAGATAAGAGTGCAAAATGCAAGCGCAGTCAATCAGCTCTGTGTGTCCCGGTTGTGTCTAATGTAAACTTTCAGGGAAACTAAGGGGGGTGAGCAAGCTATAGCTTCCCCAGGCTTCACTTTTTGTAAACCCATATTTAGAAAAGTGATTTAAAAACCCCTTTTGGGGGATCAGTCACCATTTTCATTGTGACAAAACCCCTTTAAGGAAAGACTGGAACTTCTCCTTGTTTGGAAACCATTCTTGGTTTGGGCTTTAAAATCTGCATCTCAAAAGCTGAACGTATGAGCTTAGCAGACAACTGATAGGCATATGCAGGTACAGAGTATTGAATAGTCCAAGGGAAGCTCTCCCAGCTACCTTTATTTATAACAAAATACAAAGTGGATTGAAAAATTCCAACATGAATGGTTCCAATCACTTGATGGCATCCAGATGTTGTCCATGAATCAAAATACTCCGAGATAGGTAACATATACTGTATTATTTAGTGCTAAGTGCAAACCTAAGACCTTGTATGGAACAAAACAAACAAGAACAAAGGCAGCAAGGTGGCTCAGTGGTCAGCACTGTTGTTTGGTATCACTGGGATCTTAGGCTCAAATCCCACCAAAGACAACATCTGTAAGTAGTTAGTATGTTCTATCAGTGTTTGCATGGGGTTCCTCTGGTTATAGAATAGCTATTTAAAATATGACTTTATGTCTATCTTGTTTTTAGAAGGAAAATTAAAATATGTGTACATCAGCTGAAATGTGTATTTCCCTTTCATGCTCCCCAATACTGAGAATGAAGCGGCAGCAGCAGTGGTTTAGCACCATCTCTGCTAAGTTTTGTTTGCACATTGACACTCCTGGCCACTTGGCTGTGCAGACAACTCCAGTCTACCCCATTCACTTTAATGTGGTTGTACAGCAGTTTCCTACACAGGGGCTGACTGGAAGGCTAAGCTGGGGTCAGGGTTTCTAAACATTTTTTTAGGGTTATCTTACCGCTCTTTGGTGCTTTCAGATCCAGTAGCACTGTTACAAATGCTTCACTTCGGGTCCCACATCAAATTAGGCTAGCGTAACCGTGAACAAGGGCTATACTTAAGCCCGAAACGCGTTGGTTTCTGGGTCCCCCCTGCACCTCCTTTATGCGTATTAATACATGGAATAAAGTAAGCACTTTATCATCGTTACCGGGGGGGTCCATCTACGTTTTTCTTATATTCGTTTGCATCGCGGCTTCTGAACTGAAGGCCAGGACACCGTGCGAAGATGAAGCATACTGCACAGCTGGTTTAATGAAGGTTTCAGCATACAACTTTCGGTGAGCGACTGCTTATTTTTACCGTGTGGTTTGTTACATATAAATGCGCTGTGTGGCCAGAAGTGACGTCAGAGCGACAACACCATCGGACCTGGAAACAGCACAGAGAGGTAAGTTAACCCTAAAAATGCTTAAAAACTCTAACCCCAATTAGGGTTAGGAACAGAGTAAAAAATTCAGGCTTGTACCGAACATAATTTTTTTTTTTACAAGTTTGTTTGTACTATCTTAAACTGAACAAGGACAGTTCATACAGCGTATGCGGGATGTAATTTGGCACATACACCCGAATTATGTCCCGCAAATACGGTAATTCATAGCTCTCATTGAGAGCTATGAATATCTACCGTTTTCCCCGGCATGCAATACGTGCTGGGAAAAGGAAGTGACATGTCACTTCTTCCCAGCACCTACACGTAAAGTAGATATCAGTGGGAGCGCGCCAGTAGTACATGCCGGCCAGATCGTACTTCTGAAGCAACAGGCGTATTGCAGGCATATAGAGGCGCGCACAGTACAGGATGCTATACACCTGTAATATGACATGTGAACATGCCCTAATGCCTAAGGCCCCGTTCACACGGCTTATTTGCCGACGGATTGGCGTGACTATTTCGCCCCGGATTTGCGCTTCATTTACGGCGTCAATCCGTCGGAGCATTACGGAAAACCACATTTCTCATAGAGAACAGTGGATTCCGTCGCCCCTCCCCGCTGGAAAATCCGTCCGGGGGGAAAAAAGTGACTGCACATTTTTTTACGGCGCAAAAAATCCTCGGGAATAACCGGGGGAACACGGCCTAAAAGTTGGATTTACACGGTTTAATTTACCCTTATACTGCATATAGCATTAACATGAAGCCATGATTCTTGACCTTGCATAGTCAAATTTTTAAAGGGCTTTTCAAGTGCACCCCTTTAATTGCTTTCTCACTCAATGTTTGCTTTCAATGTAGGGAAAGGGTAAATTAAAACTAATTACCCAAATTTCAATGTGTTTGATTTTGCTTTGGTTAGGAGATAAAGAAGATTTTAGCTCCTCAAAGTGTCTCTGATTATCAACCACCTCTCCCCACCTCACTCTCATCTGTTTCTTATCTGATTGATTTAAGCTGCCATAAGTCAGTTCTGACCATGGTGAGTCACTCCCTGCAGAGTCTAAGGGCACGTTCCCACTGCGCAGGACAAACCGCCCGACGGAAAACCTGTGCGGTGGGGACTGCTGCACGGGTTTTCCACAGAGCACCATTGTGCTCATTTTCGGACGGTTTTTCAGGCGGTCTGAAAAACCGCAAACCGGAAGAAGAACCGGCTGAAAACCCATGGGGACATGCCTTTAGGGTGCTTTCACACAGTGCAATTTTGGTGCAGTTTTAACTGTGCTCCAATTAAACTGCCTTTATTACCAGCAAGCTTCTTTTAGTTGTCTAAATTGTTCCGAAAGGTGTTTCAGGTAAGTAATCAATGACTGTGTTTGAAGTCTAGTGGATACAAACACACTTATAGATTACTCACTTTCTAAACAGTTTGGATAAGTGAAAAAAGTTTGCAGGCAAATAATTGGAGCGCAGTTAAAACTGCACCAAAACTGTGTGAAAGCACCCTTATCTCTAGCAACAGACTTTGTTTACCTATAGCTCTGTAACCTTGTCCACCACACTTTATAAATGCCCTGCAGTCATGTCACAATAGCTAGGAACAGCAGAGCTGATATTCCAATCACTGCTATAGAACCACCTATAACCTGACCAGGTAGTGTGAGCCTAAAACTGGCTGTGGCTCTGTGAAACAGCATAGTGATACATGATGAGAAAAACCCCTTAACTGTCACTTTGTAGAATGGTTACAAATACAACCCTTAGGGGCCGTTTACACGGCAGTGGACAAATACCGGCCGGTTTGGCGGCCGGTATTTGTCCGGTTTTGCGGCCGTCCCCAAGGCCGCGGAAGGGGAAAGGCTTTTTCTCCGCGATGAGCGGAGAAACACCCTCCCCCCCCTTTCCCGAGATGCACATGTTCCGACCGGCGACAAAACCGCGGGCGAAAAACCCGTGCAGTGGGGACTGCTGCACAGGTTTTCCATAGAGGTCCATTGTGCTCATTTTCGGCTGGTTTTTCAGGCGGGCTGAAAAACTGCAAACCGGCCGAAAACCCGTGCAGTGCGGACATGCCCTTATATTTAGCTTCCTTAAGATATAATACACGATGGATAAATATCGTTACTGTTTCTCTACCTCAGGCAAGATAATGAACTAAGTGTATGAAAATGCATCTGAATTAGTTGCAAAGTAAAAAAATCGACATGCTTATTTAATACGAGTCCACACTTGTGATGCCTGACCTGGCGACCCTAGCTGTAAAATACAGAATGTGGATAGAATGAAAAGGTAATGTTAACAGGCAAAAGATATGAGAGAAAATGGCAAAAACAATATATCATGAATAGAGACAAGTTCATGACATCTCTCCCCAAAGGCCTGTTGCTGAAAATGGAAAAAAAAGCAAAGTATCCAGCAGTTCTTTGTTTTATAGGACTGGCACCAATTAAACCCCTTAGGTGCAGAAGTTGCTGGAACAGACCAGACCCACAGCCCACATTTCCATTTGTGTTTTATGTTTGTGTGCGTATCTAATTTGCAATCTATATTAAGCACGGCATGCATTATCCGTGCTCCTTTCAGTGAGTGTGTAATCTGCGCATATTATGTGGGGAGGAATTGCAAATTCAGACTCTGAAATTTTCCTCCCTCCCTTCAAAACAGATGACTCTGCCACAGAAAAATAGTAACAAGCTCTTAATTAACTCTGCAGAGCACAAAGCCCCTTCTAATTCGCAATCCAATTAAGACTCATCTGCTGACGAGTGTAATGAGGATGCTTTGTAACTACTCTAGAAAGGTGGAATCTGTATATTAGGAGGAAGTGATAGGTATGCATCCTGGTACAGAAGAAAAGAGGGGCACCTACCTGAGCAAGACAAGGAGAAAGTCACCTACATCATCTCATGATATCTGTGGAGATGGAGGTTGAGTAAGGTACTTATCCTGTATATAACGAGGAGGAGAAAGCAGAATAGGAGAAAAATAAAGGTCTTTCCATACAGTGTATGTGGCGTTACTCATCAAACATCTGGGGAAACTATCAGTTGCCTTTACTGAGAGCAGCATGTAATAGAGGGAGAGAAGCTGAGCTCTGTGATATATAGGGTTATATGATAGAGGAGAGAAGCTGAGTTCTGTTATAAATAGGGTTATATGATAGAGGAGAGAGGCTGAGCTCTGTGATATATAGGGTTATATGATAGAGGAGAGAAGCTGAGCTGTGTGATATATAGGGTTATATGATAGAGGAGAGAGGCTGAGCTCTGTGATATCTAGGGTTTTTATGATAGAGGAGAGAGGCTGGCTCTGTGATATATTGGGTTATATGTAGAGGAGAGAAGCGAGCTTGTGATATATAGGGTTTATGTAGAGGGAGAGAACTGAAATCTTGAGTATGGGTTATAGATAGAGGGAAGAAGCTGAGCTCTGGATATATACGGTTATATATAGGGGAGAGAGCTGGCTCTGTGTTATATAGGGTTATATTGATGAGGAGAAAATGAGCTCGTGATATATAGATTTTTATGATAGAGGAGAGAAGCGAGCTCTGAAATATATAGGGGTTTTATGATAGATGAGAGAAGTGAGCTCTTGATATATAGGGTTATATGATAAGGAGAGAAAATGAGCTCTTGGGGTATATAGGATTATGATAGAGGAGGAAGTGAGTTGTGTATTAGGGTTATATGATAAGAGAGAAGCTGAGCCTGTGTACAAAAGGGTTATATGATAAAGGGGAAAAACTGAGCTCTTGATATTAAGGTTTATGGGCAGAGGGAGAAGGAGTCTGTGATATAAAGGGTTTATGAAAAGGGAGAAGCTGAGCTCTGTGATTATAGGGTTATATGTAGAGGAGAGAAGTGAGTTCGTGTATATAGGGGTTTTATGTAGAGGAGAGAAGTGGCTTGTGATATATAGGGTTATATGATAGAGGGAGAACCGAGCTTTGTGATTTTTGGGCATATGATAGGGGAGAGAAGCTGGCTTGTGATATATGTGTTTATATGAGGGAGGGCTACCCCCTGTGATTATAGGGTTATATGATAAGGAGAGAAGCTGAGCTCTTGTATATAGGGTTATATGATAGGGAAAAAGCTGGCTCTGTGTATTAGGGTTATATGATAGAGGAGAGAAGTGGTTCTGGATATATAGGGTTATAGATAGAGGAGAGAAGGTGAGCTTGTGATATACTGTATAGGGTTATATGATAGGGGAGAGAAGCTGGCTCTGTGCTTTTATAGTGTTTATATGATAGAGGGAGATAAGCTGAGCTCTGGGGATATATAGAATTATATGATAGAGGAAAAGAAGCAGAGCTCTGTGATAATTATAGGGTTATATGATAGAGGGAAGGAGTCTTGTTATATATAGGGGTATATGATAGAGAAGAGAAGCTGAGCTCTGTGATATATAGCGTTATATGATAGAGGAGGGGAGCTGAGCTCGGAGATGAGCTCCTCTATCATATAAATCTATATATCACAGAGCTCAGCTTCTCTCCTCTATCATATATAACCCTATATATCACAGAGCACAGCTTCTCTCCTTATCAATTCCCCTTTTATTCACAGAGCTCAGCTTCTCTCCCTCTTCATATAACCCTATATATCACAGAGCTCAGTCTCTCTCTATCATATAACCCTATATATATCACAGAGTTCAGCTTCTCTCCCTCAATCATATAACCCTATATATCTCAGAGCTCATCTCCTATGTTCTATCATATGCCCCTATATATAACATAGCTCTGATTCTCTCATATATCATATAACCCTATATATCAGAGCTCAGCTTCTCTCCCTCAATCATATAACCATATAAATCACAGAGCTCAGCTACTCCCCTCTATCATATAACCCTATATAACACAGAGCTCAGCTTCTCTCCTCTATCATATAATCACTATATATCACAGAGCTCATTTCTCTCCATCTATAACCTATATATCACAGAGCTCAGCTTCTCTCCTTATCATATAACCCTATATATCACAGTGCTCGGGCTCCCTCTATCATAAAAACCCTACATATCAAAAGAGCTCAGCTTCTCTCCCTCTATCATATAACCCTATATATCACAGAGCTCCTCTCCCTCTATCATATAACCCAATATATCACGGAGCTCAGCTTCACTCCCTTTATCACATCCGGCTCTTAGATAGGGTAGGATAAACCTTTAAGGTGAAAGGAAAATTTATCCAGGGAACTGTATATAAGAATAAAGAGTGAGATACTTATCCTGTTTATAAGGAGGAGGAAAGAGATCTGTGATTATTATGTAAGAAAAAACTCATAGTGGTATCTGTCTATGAATGACCTAATCTAAAGAGGTACCTGTATTGATTTCTGTGGGGCAGGGTTAACAAATGGTGGTGCTCTAGACACGAAGACTGAATATGCCCCAATTAAATCCTTACCACTGTAACCTATTTTTTGCTGAATAAGCAGTTTTTTTTCTAATGGTGCCATTGAATATACCACATAATGCACTGGGAAACAGAAATTTTTTTTATGTGGGGTGGAATGTGAAAAAAAATAATTGCACCATTTTGGCAGAGTTTCATTTTTATGGTGTTCACTGTTTGTTATAAATGAAATGTTATCTGTATTATTCAGGTCGGTACAATTCTGGTGATACCAAATGTTATGTTTTAATACTTAAAAAAAAGCAAAAAAAAAAACTTAGCTATCTTTTAAAAATTTTACTAAAAGTCCCCCCGGGGTCTGGCGACCAATAACTTTTCTGTTTTTCCACTTTTGGACCAGGTGAGGTCTCATTTTTTGCAAGCTGAAGTGGTTTATGTTGGTATAATTTTTGGATGGGAACTTTGTTTTCCTTTTTTATTCCCCTCTTTTTTTGGGGGCGTTTAAAATGACCCCTAAAACAGCATTTTGGGAAATTTGGAAAAGTGTTTTTTTTCTAAAGGTGTTCACCTTATGTGATAAATGATGTTACATTTTATTAGATCAGAGTTTTATGGATGCAGCGATACCAATTGTGTGTAACTTTTTATTTTTTTATTTGTAAAATGGCAAACGGAGGGAGGTGTTTTGAACTTTTACTATTTTTTATTTACCTACTTTTATAAAACTTTTTTTTTTGCACTTGCACTTATGGTCCCCTTAGGGTATTCAGCCACTAAAAAAGGGGGTTTAACGGGTTTTGTTGGGGGTCCCGAGCGTGGAAAACATACAAAATTTTGGATATTTATTCCCATTTTTTTTTCCCTTGCATTTTTGAAAAATAAAATTTGATTTTAAAAAGTAAGCAGGGTCGGGGCTGGGCCCCGGGGACCGGGGAACCCCCCCCCCCCCCCCCCCCCGAGGGTGTGTGGGCCCCCCCCCCCCCCCCAGTCCTGTGGGGGCCCCGGGGGAGTGCCTTTGCTTTCCCCCGGGGGCCCCGGCCGGGGCCCCTCCGGTCACTGGACCCCCCCGGGGGCCCCCGTCCCGAGGCGCCAGAGGGCCCGGCCCCCGGGTGTTGGGGGCTTAAAAGTCCCCGCTCCCGGGCTGCGCGGGGTTTCAGCGGGCCAGCGCCACTAGGGGCTTTCCCCCTCCGTGATCCCCCCAGGGTGAAGGCCCTTTTTGGCCTTCAGCCTGCCCCGGGGGCGCCGGCCCCCGCTGTGACGTTGGGGGGCGGGGGTTTTACTCACCCCACCCCGCCCCCTATTTCAGGGCGGGGATAAAAGGGGGCCCGGCCGGGGGAAGGAGCCCGAGCCCAAGGGAAGGGGGGCTTTGGCCGTTTTTTTTTTTTTTAACTACCAAAAAGGGGGGTTTCCCCGGCTACAAAAGGGGGCCCTGCTACAAGGGGGGGTTTCCCTAAAGGGTGGGTCCCTTGGGGGACAAGGGGGGGCCCCGGCTACAAGGGGGGGGGCCCTGACTACAACCGGGGGGGGGGCCCCCGGTACAACACCGGGGGGGGGGGGGGGCCCTGATTTAAAGGGGGGTCCCTGGCTTTTTACCCGGGGGCCCTGGCTACAATGGGGGTTCCCGACTAAAGGGGGGCCCTGGCTTTCAATGGGGCCCCGAAATAAAGGGGGTTTTCGCTACAATGGGGCCCTGGCTACAAGGGGGGGTGAAATAAAAGGGGGGCCCTGGGGTAAAAAGGGGGCCCTGAAATAAAAAGGGGGGGCCCTCCAACCCAAAGGGGTCCCGACTAAATGGGTCCCCAGCTACAAGGGGGGCCCCCCGGTCGGGGGGGGGCCCGACTACAAAAGGGGCCCGGCTACAAGGGGGGATCCCCGACTAAAAAGGGGGGCCCCCGGTTTCAAGGGGGGAGGAAACCTTGGAAACCCCCACAAGGGGGGGCCCTTGGGTACAAGGGGGGGCCCCCGACTAAAAGGGGGGGCCCCGGCTAAAAAGGGGGGCCCGACTAAAAGGGGGCCCTTGGGTACAATGGGGGGCCCCGGGTAAAGGGGGCCCTGCTTCAAGGGGGCCGGGTACAAGGGGGGGGCCCCGACTAAAAAGGGGTCCCCAAAGGGGGCCCACAAAAGGGGGGGGGGGCCCGGCTACAAGGGGGTCCCCCGGCTACAAGGGGGGGCCCTGGCCCACATGGGGGGGGGCCCCCCTTAAAAGGGGTTTCCCCGGCTCCAGGGGGGGCCCCGGAATAAAGGGGGGGGGTTCCCCTTTCTTTCCAAAGGGGGCCCTGGCTACAAAGGGGGGCCCCTTGGTAAAAGGGGGGGTTTTGGGTAACCCTGGGTAATAAAGGGGGGGCTCTCCAACAAATTTGGGGGCCCCTGGGCCTCCCCGGGGCCCTGACCCTTTTTTAAAGAGGGGGGGGGGCCCTTTGGGCCCAAAAAGGGGCCCTGACAAAAAGGGGGTCCCCCGGGTAAAAAAAGGGGGGGGGGCCCGGCAACCCAAGGGGGCCCTGGCTAACAAGGGGGGGGGCCCCCCGACTAAAAGGGGTCCCTTTATACAAAGGGGGGCCCTGCTAGAGAAGGGGGGGGTCCCCCGGGCTACAAGGGGGGCCTGGCCCACAAGGGGGGCCCCGGGTACAAGGGGGGCCCTGGCTACAAGGGGCCCTACTATAAAGGGGGTCCCACAAAGGGGTTATAAAGGGGGGGTAAAGGGGGCCCCTTTGACTAAAGGGGGCCCCCGGCCCACAAGGGGGGGCCCTGACTAAAGGGGGGTCCCGGGCAAAAAAAGGGGGGGGCCCCTGAAATAAAGGGGGGGGCCCCTGGGGTACAAAAGGGGGTTTCCCCCGGCCCACAAGGGGGTGTTTCCCCGGGTACAAGGGGGCCCGGCTTTTTTTGGGGGGGGGGGGGGCCCGCCCCCTTGATTTTAAAGGTGGTTCCCCCGGCTCCCAAGGGGCCCTGGTAAAGGGGGGCCCGGCTACAAGGGGGCCCCGGAAAAAAGTGGGCCCTGGCAAAAAAGGGGGTTTTCCCCGGTACAAGGGGGGCCCCCCTTACAAAAGGGGGGCCCCGCTACAAGGGGGGCCCCGGCAAAAAGGGGGGGGGCCCGGCCCAAGGGGTGGCCCCTAAAAGCTACAAAAGGGGGGGCCCGGACTAAAAGGGGGGGGGGTCCCCGAAATACAAAGGGAGGGTCCCCTGGCTACAAAAGGGGTGGGCCTGGGTTAAAAGGGGGGGCCCTGGTCAAAACCCCCAAATGGGGGCCCCCCGGCTACAAAAGGGGGGCCCTGGCCCACAAAAGGGGGGCCCGGCTACAAAAAGGGGGGCCCCGGCTACCCAAAAAGGGGGGCCCTGTGTAAAGGGGGGGTCCCCCCGGCTTAAAAAGGGGGAACCCCCGGCTACAAGGGGGGGGGCCCGGCTAAAAAATAAAAGGGGGGGCCCGTTTAAAAAAGGGGGCCCTTGGCTACAATGGGGACCCGGAAATAAAGTTGGGGGGCCCCATGGGTAAAAAGGGGGGGTTCCCCCGGGTTTCAATGGGGCCCCCACCCAAAGGGGGTCCCCGGGGGGCCCCCAAAAAAGGGGGCCCTTTACCTTAAAAGGGGGTCCCCCCGGCAACAAGGGGGGCCCGGGGGGTACAATTTTGGGCCCTGTCTAAAGGGGGCCCTGGGGTACCCAAAGGGGGCCCCCGGCCCACCAAAGGGGGGACCTGAAATTTTAAAAGGGGGGTTTCCCTTTGCCAAGGGGGGGGCCCTGGCTAAAAGGGGGGGGGGGGGGCCCTGACTACAAGGGGGCCCTGGCTACAAGGCGGTTCCCCCGGCTAAATGGGGTCCCCCCGGGGCCCCCAAGGGGGGCCGGGCTTCCCTTTGGTTAAAAAAGAGGGCCCGGCACAAGGGGTTCCCCGGGGCTACAAGGGGGGGGTCCTGGCTTCCCAAAGGGGGGGCTACAAAAGGGGGGGGCCCCCGGGTACAAAGGGGGATCCCATGTACAAAAAGGGGGGCCCTGGCTACAAGGGGGTTTCCCCCGGGTAAAAAGGGGGGGTCCCCCACTACAAGGGGGGTCCCTTTGGGTACAAAAAGGGGGCACGGTTACAAGGGGGGGCCCCCGACTACAAAAAGGGAAAAAGGGGCCCTCCCACAAAGGGGGGGCCCCGGGTAAAAAAGGGGCCCTGGCTACAAAAGGGGCCCTGGCAACAAAAAGGGGCCCTTTACTACAAGCGGGTCCATGGCTACAAGGGGGCCCCTGACTACAAAGGGGGCCCGACACAAAGGGGGGCCCTACTACAAAGGGGGCCCCTGGCCCACCTAAAAAGGGGGCCCCGACTACAAGGGGGGCCCTTTCCTACCTAAGGGGGGCCCTGGGCTACAATGGGGCCCGGCTACCTAAAAGGGAAAGCTTTGATACCTACAGGGGGCCCTGGGCAAAAAAGGGGGCCCCTAGCTACCTAAATACTAAAGGGCCCCCGACTACCTACACAGTAAACCTTTAAAAGGGGGGGCCCCGACTTCCTGCAAAATATCTTTAAAGGGGGCCCTAAAAAAAACCCGTAACTACCTAAAAGGGGACCCCTAACTTTTTGGTTAACTAAACCCAAGAGGCCTTAACCCGCCCGTATACTACTTAAAGGGAAGCCCCCAAAATGCAAGTATAAAAACCCCAAAAAGGGGTCCCCAACTGCTTGCAGCCCATTTTAAAAGGGGGCCCTAAACTACCTACAGGGTTTTCCTAACTTGGGGGAAACCCCCTAACCCCAGATTGGGGCCTTGCCTATTTGCCTACCCACCTAGGGTCTTGTCTACCTAACCCGGTAATAAAAAATTGAGTGGGGAGCAAATTTCCCTATTTTTAGCATCATCTCCAGGGGGTTAGTCCTCCCCCCCCCCTCCAACCCCCTTTGGGTACTAGGGCCCCTAAGTTTATGGCTTGTAACCCCCCCTCCCCACCCCTGGGGAAAAATTTTTACAGGGGGGGAATAGATAAAAGAGGTTTCTGGAAAATTGGGGTTTTTAAAAATATTTGTGTGTAATTTCTGCAGGGATGTCTGTGCCGGGGCAATTTTTATAAAGGTGGTGTTGGAAAAGGGTGCAGAAAAAAAGGGAATTTAAAAAATTTACTCCCAAAAGAAAAGAACAAACCCTCCAAGATATTTAAATCTCTGTTGGTCCCCTGATTTTTTTTTCTTCCCATAAATTGGGTCAGTGCTGTATTAAAGTAATTTTGATGTGGGGCCGAAGCGGGGTCTGACCCCTTAAAAGGGTCATATATGGCAGTGTTGTAGGATTTTCCTGAGCTGGTGTCTGACCTCCCATGTGGTTTCTTTTAAAGGCAGTGGTGTAGGTTTTTACCTGAGCTGGTTTGACCACCCTTTTGTTTTAGGTTTTCCCCATTGGCCAGGGGTTTATTTTTGTAGGTTTATACCCGAGTTGGGGTCTGACCTCTATTGGTCTCTATTTTGACGGTGTTTTAGTTTATTTCCTGAGATGGGGGTCCCGCCTCTATGGGCCCCCTATATAGCAGTGTTGTAGGTTTAAAACCCGAGCTGGTTTTCAATCTCTATGCTGTGTTTTGGGTTATATTCTGAGCTGGGGGGTCGACCTCTTTGTGGGCTCTATATGGTGGGTTGTAGTTTTTTTACCTGAGCTGGTGGGCGACCTCATGTGGCCTCTTATATGGTGGTGTTGTAGGGTTTTTACCCGAGCTGGTGTCTGACCTCTATTTTGGTCTCTATTTGGCAAGGGGTTGTAGGTTTTTAAAAAGAGGGTGGTGTCTGACCCCTATGTTGGGCTCTACAAGGGCAAATGTTTTTAGGTTAAACCCCGAGGTGGTTTGACCTCTATTTTGGGCTTATATGGCGGTGTTGTAGGTTAAAACCTGAGGTTTCTGTCTGACCCTTTTTCCTTTCATGTGTGGTTTCCCCTTTTTATTTGGCATGGGGGGTTTTTAGGTTAACCTGAGGGTGGTGTCTGACCTCTATTGGTCTCTATTTTAGGCGGGGTTGTAGGTTTTTACCGGGGCTGGTGCTTTAACCCCCTATGTGGTCTCTATATGGGGGTTTTTGTAAAAAATATGGCGCCTTTAAAACCAGCGACATGGGGTCCCTGATTACCCCGTGATAAAGGGGTTAGACTTTTACTTTTTGCTGGTGTTTATTTTAAGGGAAAGGGGGGGGGTGTGTGACCAAGGGAAAACAATTTTGGGGGGGGTATTTAAAGTGGGTGGGGGGGGGTAAAATTTTATGTGGGTGGAGGGGGGGTATGTTATGGGGTGGGAGGGGGAAATGGGTGGAGCTACTTATCCCCGTTTTCTATTTATATGTGAGACGACAAAATTTACTCCCCCTTGCTTTTGTTTCTTTCACAATATAGTTCTGTTTCGACACTGTATTATGGGGGTAAAATTTGGGGGTGATTATGTCCGAAAGGCCCAAATTTTTTTAATGAAAAAGTAGGGTGGGCCCCCCAAGATCAACTCCCCTGTGGGCCCCAGACCCCCCCAGTCCGACACTGATTGTATGTAATGTAAAAATGCAATGTCATGGTGACAGTTTGAAAACAGGTTACATCAAGGGTTAATATTTTGTGCACAGCCTAAGCCACAAGGTAGGGGACAGAGTCTATCATTTTAACTGTAATTGGGTTCTAGTTAGTTCTGAGGAGTTCTAGGGAGTTCTGAGTTCAGTGAGCTTGTTCCAGCAACCGAATGTTCCAGCCCTGGACTGATCTTCAGTCCAGAAACAGCTTTCTTAACTCACCCTAGATCTAGTAAGAAGACAAGTAGGCCAGAAACAGAAAGATAAAGGGGAAACTTGTCAATGTGTGGATTTCAATTAAAGTTGAAATACCTGAAGAGGAAGTAAGTGGACAGTCTTCATAGTCTGTTGATGACTGGTGTGCCTTCAACCTAGCTCAACTCGCTACCCACAAGCTCTATAGATGGTTCACATGGGGCAAGCAATTGAGCTCCTGTGGAGTAGTAATACCAATCTGATTTCCAAGGAATAAGATCTATCCTTGCTACAGGAAAGTGGACTTTGATGTGTGTTTTCCTGAAAATGGCTATCCTCAGGTTCACAATTTAGCCTGGAGTAAAAGAAGCTGTTTTATTTGAACTCCATACTTCCTTATGTCTTTTATTCCTAACACCATGGACACCTACAGCACCATCAGGGCAGTGAGGCTATCATCTTACAGAGAGTGTCCCAGGGAAGTTAAAGAGGAGCATCACCTACCCTTATTTCAGCAGACCCCCTCCCCCTCCCCTCACTGTGTGATGTCCTCAGGGAAGCACTTGACCATACAGTAACTAAAGAACACCATCATTCCACGATGATATATCACCCTTTTCTGTGACTAGATAACACCCTTGTACCATAACTGGATAACTACCCCATGTCATGGCTATATACCGTGACCAGCTAGAATTCCTATATCATAACAAAATGGCGCCCCTATAATATGAATATATAATATTTCTATAACGTGAATAGATAAGACCCCCATACCATAACTGGATAACTACCCCATACCATTACACCCTTGTACCATAACCAGCTAACATCCCTATATTATAACTGGAAAGCACCTCCATAATATGTTTATATAACACGGAAAATTCACAGCAAATCATGTGTGCATTTAGCCTAAATCTATATTGCTGCAAAATTTGCTACAGAAGCAGCAGCAAAATCCACAACTCAGTATATTTATATTACAGTGGATTTTGTTGTGCATTTTTTTTTGTATTTATCACAATTTTTACTGCAGAGTTTTCTACATTGACATCATTGGGAGAAGGCAAAATCTGCTGATAAACCTTTCCTGTGGATTTTTGCCTTCTCCCACTGAAGTCAATGTATAAAAATTTACACTAAAATCCACTAATATGTTTTAAAATCCACAGCAGATGCCCCCCAATGTGAACATATCCTAAATACATGGACTTTTTCTTTTAACATTTTACATTTATATACCGTAATCTATCTAAAATCCACACCAGCAAATCTGCACCAAAATCTGCCTGATTTGGGATAGATTTGTCCCCTTGGATATACATGCAGAAATGCTGCATTCATCACTGTGTATGTACCAATAGACTACTTACTCTAATGTTATGTTAAATTTAACACACAATTAGTAAATCTACCCTAAGTTGTATCAAAGTCACTCCTCAGAGACCTCTAGTGATGGCTGTGGGTAGCCAGAATTTTAACATTTGGCCATATGTTTCTGCAAGGAATTGGAGCTCTATATATAAAGAGAGAGTGTCAGTGGATATATGGCTATAACAAAAAATGAATCAGAACCGAATTTTAGACCGAAAATGACTTGGTTTTTAGAGGTAAAGATTCCCTTTAAGGGCACTGATTGCTCACAACTGCCTGTGCTGCACTGTTAATATGCAGCCATATGTTTCCTGCTGTCTTGCCATAATGTTGCCTCTCTTTGGATGCGTAATGTCATTATTAGACAATCTCATGGGCAGACGGAGCCAATATTTGAATAGAGTGGGAGTTTAATATGAAGTCTTCATACACATTGTACCTGATGATCAGCAGAATTTGTTCTGCTGGGTTGGAGTCACATCTCCCTGACATCTAAAGTCTCTTATGATAATCTGATATTTGGCACTAACAATTCATATTAAACCACAGCTTACCACTTTGCTGTGATTAGAGTTAACCCTTTCGTGGACAACACTGTTACAAAATGAAACATGCCACTTGGGGATGGGGGTAATTCCTGGGATTTAAATGTATTGCAAAGTAGGCGAGACCCTTAGATCTGTCTGGAACGTCAGGGTGACCTCGCTGCGAAATAAATTGCCAGGGGCTGACGGCTGCTGGTTTAGCTGTCAGGACAAGCGCTTTTTGAGAGGGCCTCACAGGCGGATGAAGAACAGAGGCTGTGAACTCCATTAGCTGGCAAATTGCTGGTGTCTGTCATTTCCTGAGGGCTTTAACATATAATTTTGTTCTGCCTGGCCTGCAGAGCTTACAGTCTAGTGCCTATAAAGCACTTGCCATTTTGAGCCTGACTTCACCAATGCCTCATTCAGCTAATAGTAACGTACTTAACGGATCACTTTGTGGAGCGTGTTCCCAAATGCCTGACAAGAACCTCAGGAAAGAACATTTCACAGAAGAATATAGACTCCTTCTTTTTTGCAGCAAAGAGGTTAAATCATTGTTGACTTGTATTAACACAAATTACCTCTTCTAATCTTTTTTGGTAAATACCCGCTTCTCTCTCCACCCCTCCATTGCCCTCCCTCATCAGGTAGTTAAATATTCCACTTCATTATTATGGTAATTGCTTCCAATTTCATGCTAATTAATTCAGCAGCACAATTCCCCAAGTTCCCGTGTTAGCCAAGACTTCTGGGATTCTGTGCCCTTTCTAAAGGGTGTCACACAGCGTGACTTGTAGGGACAACAGTATATATTTGTATAATATGCATAGCAGTGTGTGTTGCTGTATCATACAAAACACTGAGCATGCAGCAGTACCATTCACCCAGAACAGCCAGGCCCTGGATTCTGGAGGATGTGGGAAAATAATGAAAAGAACCTGAAAACTGAGTCATATTGGATACCTGGCTGCATGCATCATATATACTGTGTCTATCTATCTATCTATCTATCTATCTATCTATCTATCTATCTATCTATCTATCTATCTATCTATCTATCTATGAAGTCAATGTAGATCTATCTATCCATGTATTTATCTATCTATATAACTATCTATCTATGAAGTCAATGTAGCTTTATCTATCTATTTATATATGAAGTCAATGTAGATCTATCTATGTATATATCTATCTTGCTATCTATCCATATATTTATCTATCATCTATCTATCATCTATCTGTTTATCTATGCATATCTATCTATCTATCTATCTATCTATCTATCTATCTATCTATGCATATCTATCTATCTATTTATCTATCTATCTATCTATCTATCTATCTGTTTATCTATATCTATCTATCTATCTATCTATCTATCTATCTATCTATCTATCTATGCATATCTATCTATCTATCTATCTATCTATCTATCTATCTATCTGTTTATCTCTATCTATCTATCTATCTATCTATCTATCTATCTATCTATCTGTTTATCTATGCATATCTATCTATCTATCTATCTATCTATCATCTATCTGTTTATCTATGCATATCTATCTATCTATCTATCTATCTATCTATCTGTTTATCTCTATCTATCTATCTATCTATCTATCTATCTATCTATCTATCTATCTATCTATCTATCTATCTATCATCTATCTGTTTATCTATGCATATCTATCTATCTATCTATCTATCTATCTATCTATCTATCTATCATCTATCTGTTTATCTATCTATCTATCTATCTATCTATCATCTATCTGTTTATCTATGCATATCTATCTATCTATGAAGTCAATGTTGATCTATCTATCTATCTATCTATGAAGTCAATGTAGATTTATCTATCTATTTATCTATCTGTTTATCTATCTGTCTATGCATTTATCTATCTATTTATATATCCATCCATCTATATATCTGTCTATACTGTGTCTATCTATCTATCTATGAAGTCAATGTAGATCTATCTATCCATGTATTTATCTATCTATCTATCTATCTATCTATCTATCTATCTATCTATCTATCTATCTATCTATCTATGAAGTCAATGTAGTTTTATCTATCTATTTGTATATGAAGTCAATGCAGATCTATCTATGCATATATCTTTCTTGCTATCTATCTATCTATCTATCTATCTATCTATCTATTATCTATCTAGATATGGGAGAAAAAGGGAGAAAAGCGCACAATAGTGAAGTATGTCTAAATTATCAGTAATATGTAGATATCATATGCGCTTACCTCTAGGAGTTGTGCGAAACAATGAGGCACAACTCTCTAAATGCAAATGTTATCTCCTTAGTGCTCTCCTCGTGTCGGCAGCCAGGTGTCCGCAGGCCCGTGGGTAGAAATTCTCACGGTAAAAATTAGCGATACAAATAAAAATTGCGGGACTTGCGGCGCTCTCGGAGGAGAAATCAATATGTATAACAAGTCTTCCTTTTATACCCATGCTTCTGATGAAGCATGGGTATACCATGTGAAACGCGTTAAGTGTTGTGTTTTTAGTTTTTTATGAGAGTAATTCTCTCTTTTAAACAATAAATACCCTGAAAAGGAAGACTTGTTATACATATTGATTTATCCTCCGAGAGCGCCGCAAGTCCCGCAATTTTATCTATTTGTCTATCTATCTATCTATCTATCTATCTATCTATCTATCTATCTATCCATATATTTATCTATCTATCATATATCTGTTTATCTCTGCATATCTATCTATCTATCTATCTATCTATCTATTCATCTATCTATCTATGCCTATCTATCTATGAAGTCAATGTAGATTTATCTATCTATTTATATATCTATCATCTATCTGTTTATCTATCTGTCGATGCATTTATCTATCTATATATGCATCCATCTATATATTTGTCTATCTATTTATTTCTATCTATTTGTCTAGCTATCTATCAATCTAGCTATCTATCAGTCAATGAATCTATCTACAGTAGTATTAATGACGATATAGGTAGACAGATAGATATGATATATAATATACAGAAAAATAAATAGATGGATACATATATGTCTCACCACATGGGATAAATAAATTATTTTTGTTGTTACTACCTCAGCTGGAATTCTGCAACATTCTTTTTTCGGATAGTATACAAGCCAATGATCTGGGGATAGGCAGCTGGCACTAACCATGTGCTGTATTTGGATAGATAGAAAGACAGAAAATGTGATAAGGAATAGAAGCACGATTATTTGTGCACCACAAAGACAACTTTAATAAATAGTAGCAGGTGTAATGATCAGCTGTTATTGTAGTAGAGGCCACCTCTGCCAGCTCCGTATCCCTGCAGCTCTGCCGGTGAAATGTAATATTGCAAACCAGCTCTTCAGATGAATGGCTGACCATGGACAGGCTGAGTTTTCCAGAGCAATTCTTGCTGTATGTGAGCGGCTCTCTACAGCTGAGGTAAACGGGCAGCCACGTAAGGCTATGTCTACACAGCATGGATTTTTGTTGTTTGTTCAGCGGATTCAGTATTTTGAAAATCCGACTGTACCCAGCGCTGTGTAGCCCTTCATCTTGTAGTCTACACAGCACGGATTTTTTACTGAGGGTTTCTAAAACCTAAAAACATCCGGCAGAATATAGAACATGTTGCATATTCCGCTGCACTGCCGTCGGATTCCTGTGCAGACCATGTACTGGACCACCGGGAATCCAAAATCCGACAGCGCTGCGGCGCGGTCCAGTGATTTGAAAATGACGTCGGATTTTTGGCGGCATTTTCAAGTTGCGGTGTAGACCTAGCCTTAGGGACACAAGATGGCAAATCCACAACAAAATCTGCATCTATTACATGCACATTTTACCACAAACTTGGATACAGATTTTAATGCAGATTTCATTTCAAGCTCTACAATGTAACTGAATTGACTTGCTGTTGATTAGAAAATCTGCAGCACATCCATAAAGAGGTTTTGCCACGATCTCATTTCATACCTCCTTCATCCAGCTCTTCAGCTCTGTGTGCTCAGAAGGGGGCGTGTGTGATTTGTTTGAATTGCAGATCATGTGACCCTGCAGGATGACATCACCATGCCTTCCCTCTCTGTAGTCAAAGAAAGATCTGTTTATGTAAAGCATTGTGAGTAGCTGAGAGGTAAAGTTTTTGCCTTCAGGCACAAGGGTCCTAGGTTCAAATTCCTGCAGGAACTAAGCCTGTGTTTTTTTTTTCTTTTATCAATGCACAGACCTCATTGAGGTTTCGTTTTGATTTATTTGCACTGTTTGATTAATTACTAAAGAGTAGAGAGGATAGGAGTAGAATGACAGCCCCTGGGGTCTGAACACTCAGTAGCTGCCTGAGAGGAGAAGTGATGTCTGAGCATGTGCGACCAGGACTGAGTTGCTCTCAGTCCTGGTCGTATCCCCTGGAGACGAGCTGTAAACAATGGATCACTAAAGGAGCAGCTAAAACAAAAATGGTCCAGAATTTTTAATAATAATGAATGGTGAAAATGTTTTTTATTTCATTTGCAAGCTTCCCACGTCAATTTTACTTTGTGGGAAAATCCCTTTAATTCTGCACTTTTTCCACTACCTGTAAATAGCTGGTTCAAAACCCCATCCACTCACACTGCACTGTAAATTGCTGCTGATATTCAGTGCAAAATTCACAATGTAAAATTCATTAACAATCTGCAGCAATTCCGTATGTGAATTCACCCAAGAACTTAGCCAAGAAGAATGCTTTGGGTCATTATCCTTTTAGTTAGTACATGGGTGACCCTTCTATTTGCAGGAAAAAGCAGCATTGAGTCATCTAGGACTATGAACATTGACTGACATGAGATGAAGACAAGTGGTGATAGACCATCACACAGCCCCTTCCATATTTCAATGATGTGATGTATGGGCGTCTCTCTGTGTTCCGTATATCATCTTAAAGCAGTGACAAACATCAAATCCTCTGACTTTTCTGACCATGTTATAACATTTTTTCAATCATGAGTCATTTTTTCCCCATAAAAATGACCATGCAGTTTAAAAGGATCAAGCAATGACCAACGGTGCACTAATTCATATTTTGCAGTGTTTTCAATGAACATTTTAATATTTCATCTAGCTTGCTCGTTATCTGATATACATGCCCTGTTCAATCAGTCTGTATACAGTTGGTCACATTTTTATGACCACTTCCTTTTCTGTTGTCAAAAGTAAGAAGTCACGTAGGGGAGCTGGCTTGGTGGGTGTGATAGGCTGTCTACATACATAAACCTCCTTGCTATCATGAGTAAAAGGGGCGATTTATCAGAGGATGATTATTGGGTTTCAAACCAAGCATGGCAGCATTTCTGAACAGTATAATTTGTGACCTATTCACATGCTGTTGTGGTGAATGTGTATTGTGAGTGGACAAATGGGACCGTTGAGAATAAGCAACGTGGAAACTGCTTAGCACCACATGCCATTGATGTGAGGGGTGAGCATTGGCTATGAAGATGTGTGAGGGTGAACTGACGATACAGTAGAGCAGCTCAACGCCAAAATTAATCAGAGTCTACCAGACGTGTGTCTCAAACAACAGTTCAGTGAACGCTACTGTGTGTGGGGCTCTGAAGTCTATGGATGTCACTGCACCTCTGCTAATGAAGTTGCATCGACAGAAAAGACTTTAATTTCACAGTAGTAATGGAACTGGACCTCCGCTGATTGGCAAGGGGTTGCCTTTTTCCGGAGTGTCAAATTTTCTGCTCCATCAAACGAATGCAAATTGGTGTGTCAGTCGTGAAACATCAGAGAACAAACACCCTGCAATCATTGCTGGAAGAACGCAAACTGGTGGTGGTAGCAGTATGGTCCGGGGAATGTTTGTGGCATTTTCTGGACCCACTAATCCATGTGGAAGGCAATCTTAACTGGTCTTGGTATGAATCCATCTTTGCAGATCACATACACCCATACATGCTGATTGTCTTCCTTGGGGTGGATAGAATCTTCCAGCAAAACAATGCAACACGTGGCTGGAAATGTACAATATTGGTTGGTGGAGCATGACCAAGACTTTCAAGTACTACCATGGCCCCCTAGTTCTCCAGACAAGAACCCAATTGAGCATCTGGACCACCTGGATTGTCGTGTTCACTCTATGGGTGCTTTCATGCGGTGCGTTTTTTACATGTCTTTTTACACATTTTTTTATGCGGTTTTTGTGCAGAAAGGCACAGCAATTAAAGGGATTGTCTCACTACATTGATTCATCTGACCTCAGTCCTGTTTTCTTGGTTTCATTTTGAATTCAGGGGCGTGTTTACTGGCTTCTACTAGGCTGCAGTAGAAGCCAGGTCTGTAGCTATAGCAACCAGTGCTGGCAGCTTTTCAGGGGAGATTGAACAGGTCTGTAGCTATAGCAACCTGAGGAGCTGATACAGCTCATACAAGAGAGGATATCTAGGTATAGTAAGGACACTGTTAATGGACATATATTGCAAATTGACTTGTTTTTGCAAGATCTTTAACATAAAAAGCAATCCTTGTAGTGAGACAACCCCTTTAATGCTATAAATTTCTGCACAAAAAAATGCATAAAAAAACGCACCATGTGAAAGCACCCTTTGGACTCTCTCCCATGTTCTGTGCAGCAGCTGTGGGATGCAATCAGCAAAGCTCCAGAGACCTATGGAAACCTTCCAGGACCTTATAGAGTCATTCCCAACTGCTGTCTGTGCTGCACACAGCGGTTACTCTGCATATTAGCTGATGGTCATAATAATGGGACTGTATTATATACAATGTGTCTGTGCTATATAGTGCAGTGAGTTTATTATATATAGAAGGCTGCATGTTAATATATTTCTAACAATTTTATGCATTCTGTTTAACAGTAATACCCAGCTATGCCCTTACCAGTGTTTCCGTTTGTTGCTATGGTCACACTGACTATGCTTTGACTGATCTATGCTTGGTTAATTGTACTTGAACAATGTCTAAAACTTCTATAGGTTTATTCAGTTCAGGCCAGCGCTGAGCCAGAATTATCCTTGTACTTCACAGCAGGGTCCTTCCTTTTAGTAATATGTCGGCATTATTTGTCTACTGCCACTTTATGGAAGGCTTTCAATGAAACATACAGCCCCATGACATCCAGACACTTTGTGGTGTTTATACCTGTGTGTGTAAAGCCGGCACGCGATATCTGGCACAAGGTCAAGGTCTTGGAAGGCCTCCAGATGCTTGCCGAGTCATAGCTCTGTCACACCGCCCCCATCTAGGATCTCTGGCAGCGATCCAACCTAAGACTCAATCCAGCTGAGCTTGGCGTTCATATGATGTAAACTCATCAGACAGTTCACTTCAGTGTAAGAAATCTAAACGTGTGCTGCAAATGTGAGTGATAGAAAAAACAGATTCCTATGTTATAGATACAGCTTGTGATCCGAAGCAATTTTCCAAACATTCTGTCGACAGTAAAATAACTGACACGTGAACAAGACATAATAATGAAGAATCCCATATTCCACACACGCACATCCTGGAAACAAGCTGTCTACTTTTCAACACTTAATTTGGAATATAAATACAGTATCTTTAAGTCATATATGTGCCACAAGCCAACTGATCTCTGACAGTTTAAGGGGAGAAATACACAGCACGAAACAAGCCAACTGATCTCCGACAGTCTTAGAGTATGTTCACACGGCGTTTAGGATTCAATTTTGGATCCGTTTTAGATGCGTGTTCGGATCCATGTTTCGGACACTGAACAGACCCAAACACGCTTCTGAAAGGTGTCACAAATGTGCTTTCAATGTAAAACACGCATCAGAGTTCAGACGAGTGATCGCCGATTCGTGTTTATTTGCATCTTTCTTATGCGTCTTTCGGATCCGTTCTAAGAATTGTCATGTCAATTCTTGATCCGAAAAACGCAGCAGGCGCCCTATTTAAAAATATAGGGTGCGATCCTGCTGCAGCCAAAACGCATCCAAACACGCTCCTGTGTGTTTGATGTGTTTTGGATCTGACTGACGTAGCGCTTTTGGATGTGAATTTCGGATCCAAAATGGATCCAAAATCGCATCCAAAATGCTGTGTGAACAAACCCATAGGCTATGTTCACACGGCAGTAATTGCGGGACGTATTTTGCCCGCAATTCGCCTGAAATACGGGACGAAATACGTCCCAGTTTAAGATGTGTGAACATTGCCTTAGGGTAGAAATATACAGCACGGACAAGGCTTGGTTGCAGCGTGGCTACTATGCAGCCAAGGACCACATTGCAACTACAACTGTCCTCCCAACTGTCCCTATTTTGGAGGGACAGTCCCTATTTTTAACCCTTGTCCCTCTGTCCCTCTTAGCTCTATAAATGTCCCTCTTTTTCATTTGGGAAATAGATTTGCATCAATAATCTGACTATCTTGCTTTAGAAAGTATCTGATTACTTCCTAGCTGTATATTGCATAACAACTTACTTAATATTTCATCATTTGATACAATACAATCCTGAAAATGTCTCCCTTTTTGGCAATCTAAAAAGATGGCATGTACGTATTTGGGCGTGGTTAGAGGCGTGCCTTTGTGTGATGTCACATGTTTGGGTGTGGTTGGAGGCATGACCTGATGTGTCCCACTTTGCAAAATCTAAAAGTTGGGAGGTATGCAACCATGTTTCTTGTTTGTTTGGTTGTTGGCTGCATTAATTTACAAAACGCTTGGGCATTAAGGATAGAAATAGATGAAGCAGTCTTGGCGCGGTCACCTGCATTCATGACCTGCAGCACCCCACACCATTGAATTTCAATTAGCACAGCCATGGACTGTGGTTGCGCATTTCTTCCTGTACATTCCCTCCAGGTGGTCACCACTAGGCCTTGAGTTATACCATCACCAGCCTTTAGAGGTTACCAGCCTGCACACCTAGGGCTAATAATTAGTGTTGAGCGATTATTATCGACAAAGTTGAAATCGGCACAGTTTTTATGGTGATCGGATTTTTTAGATCATGCGATAATTTAGGTTAAAATCTGTGCATCATCTATTAAGATCGCGCCTTTTTTCGGTGCATCCTGTCATTTTGGCGGCCAGCAAATCAGATTACAGAATAGAGCAGGGTGAGATGTGTGTGCGACGTCATGACTGGGATGTGTATGGTTGCGATTGGCTGGAAAAATCACATGACCTCGTTTTACATAGAACAGCGTTTCCTGTTTCAGCCTCAGTGTCTCTCAGCGTCTCATAGGGATAGGACCTGCGCTCTGCCTGGGGCCCAAACAGCTCAGCGAAATTATTATTATTTCTTCACAGAGAAACTCTACTATTAGCTGTGATCCTTCCAATTTAGTTAGATTAGAGATTTGGGAAGATTTTTATTATTGTTAGTAGAGAATTTTAAATGGAGCATCTACTGCTGTAAGTCACGGGGGGGGGGGGAGCGAGGGGGGAGGCCCTCGCAGGCGAACACAGACAAGCTCTATAAGAATACTGGATAAAGTTCACCAAGACTTAGTGTAGACATTGCAATAGCTTTATTAACAGTTTTCTATTGAAATATTTCCTGGATATTGGGGAGCCTGAACTTATAGGATACACATCTTTTCTGGGTAACTGCAGGTCTCTTTGTTAGATGCAAAACTCCACATTTTATTATCAGTATACATTTCAGATAGGTTTCATTTTCAATTTGCCCATTCCACTTTTTTGATTTATCCACCTTGTACTTAAATTTGAATCCAGCATTTAGTCAGCACAGGTGAATGAAGGTGCCAAAAATATCTTGTATTATACCGAATAGACAAGTCTATAAGAATACTGGATAAAGTTCAAGACTTTTGTAGACATTGCCTGCAAGCTTTATTTTACAGTTTTCTCATTGAAAGTATTTCCTGGATATGGCAGCCTGAATATGGGAAATACTAAATCTTTTTAGTAACTGCAGGTCTCTTTGTTAGGTCCCAAAACACCAACTTTTATTATCCGTAATACATTTCAGATAGGTTTTCTTTTCAATTTTGCCCATTCCACCTTTGTTATAATCCTACCTTGTACTTAAATTAGAATCCAGCAAGTCAGCACAGGTTGATAGGTGCCAAAAATACCTTGTAATATCCGAATACATTTCAGATACGTGGTTTTTTAACTTTGGCGCACTACAGCTTTGTTCATTGAGGCACCTTGCACTTAAATGTGAATACTGCAATTTTTTAGTCCCCACAGGTGAATTGATAGGTGCCAAAAACTACCTTTTATTATCCGAATACATTTCAGATACGTGTTTTTTCACTTTGGCGCAGGCCAGATCTACTTTGCAGTTATATTTGAATCCAGCAATTTTGTTTTTGATTTGAGGGATTTGAGAATAGCTGTGATTTGCCGTCTTTTAATAAGAGACTTTCCAAAACTCTTCCATACCTTCTCAAATTTGTATATTTCTGAACATGGAGCGAAATTCAGGTGGTAAGCGAGCAAAGAGGAGGGTAGGACATGGAGGTAGAGGTACGAGAGAAGGTGCTCCTTCCAGTGCTGGCGACAACACGCATGCCAGCGGATCGTCAGTTGCAGGACCGTCAGGCCTGTCATCGCTGGGTCAGGGCCCTGTGAATCTCAGTAACGAACAGCGTCGCCAATCTGTCCTTCAGTGGTTAATGCAACCTGCATCCAGCAGTCTTACCTCCTCGTCCTCCCAGTCACGGCCACAAATGTCGTCATCAGCATCATCAGCATCCGTCCAACATGAAGCGAAGGCAGCCCAAATGTCAACTCGTGTACCCACCACTTGGGATAATCCATTTTCTGAAGACCTCTTTGATGCCCAAAATGCGGTTGGGGTCAGAAGGCATGTTAAAAGATCAAGAGGCCAAAGAGGATGATTTTCTCTGCCCTGACGCCCAGTTACTGATGCCATCAGAGGAGGAGAAGGAAGCCGGTCAATCGGCAAAAATCCCGGGCGGTCGGCAACGCCTTGCAGTCCCTCTTGCTTGTAGCCCGCAGCTCCTGGAAGCAGAATGTCAGGACGACCAATTCACCTGTGTTGATGATGATGATGACGACATTGCGGATCCAACGTGGTCTTTTCAGCAGAATTTGCTTGCAGCGCTTCATCCCCTGGACGAGGAGGAAGACGATGGGGTAGTGTCAGTATGGTTTCCACTCAAAAAGGGAGAGGGCGGTCGCAGAAGTCCGCTGATATGATTCCGCCAGCCACGGTCAGCGCAAACCCCGCTCCTCGCTTATCGCCGTCACAAAGGTCCAGGACCTCTCAAGCCTGGGCCTTCTTTGACCAAGCCTCTGTTTCACCCAGCGATGTCATATGCCGCCTTTGCCGTAAACGCATAAGTAGAGGCAAGAACCTTAGGTGGTTAACCACCACCAACATGTCTAGTCACATGCAGCGAATGCATGAGTTGAAATGGAGGGAACACTTGGCCAAAAAAGCCAGACCGACGCCCGAGCTCCAACCACTGTCACACCCTCTGTCTCCGCCTCCTCCGCCACCACCAAGCGTTCCTCAGCTGCCCATGTCTCTCAGAGTCATGATCAGGGATCAGCCTCCGCTTCAGCCTCCACCGTCGCCCGAGTACCACCAGCACCACCAGAGACCCATCCTACCCCTTCTCCTTCCGCCAGTTTGACGACCTGCACGCCGTACAGTGGCCAGTCTAACAGCCAGCCTTCTGTCTTCCAGGTTTGGGAGCAGAAGAAACACTTTAACCCAAACCATCCCAAAGCCAAAAGCCTGAATGTCGGCATTGCCAGGCTTTTTGGCCTTGGACATGTTGCCTTTCCGTCTGGTGGACACAGATGGGTTCCGCCACGTCATGGCCCTTGCCTGCCACCAATACCATATGCCGAGCAGGCATTTCTTTGCCAGAAAAGCCGTCCCTGCCCTGGCCAGCCACGTGTCATCTAAAATTTCAAGCGCGTCGTCTGCATCTGTGTCCGGAAATGTCCATCTGACCACCGACACATGGACTAGTAAGCACGGCAAGGCCGCTAGATCTCTGTGACAGCTCACTGGGTGAGCTGGGTGGATGTCCTGGGGGGGACGGTGGCTCTCAGGCTCGGCGCACGCTCTTCAAAACCGCAGGGATGGTGCAGGGTTCTCTGGTGGCATCACGTGCCCAGAGAAACCAGGCCGTGTTGAAATTAATCTGTCTTGGAGAGCCGTCCACACACAGGTCAGGAGCTGTGGACGGCTCTCCGCAACGAGACCGAGCGCTGGCTGGGTGACAAGAACCTTGTGCAGGCAAGGTGGTGTGCGATAACGGCGAAATCTGCTGGCCGCCTTAAGATCGGTAGGCTGGAGCACATCCCTTGCCTGGCACATGTCATGAACCTTGACGTCCAGAAATTTCTAAAGAGCTACCCGGGTCTGGACTGCCTGCTGAGGAAGGCTCGAAGTCTAAGTTCGCACTTCAGCCGTTCGCACCCTGCTTCGTCCCGCCTGGCTGCGTTGCAGCGTCAGCTCGGCCTCCACGTCAACCATCTCATTGTTGACGTGGCAACACGCTGGAATTCTACCCACACATGCTCCAGCGATTGTGGCAGCAGCGCAATGCATTACGCAGTACGAAGTGACACATGGCCTGCCATGCAGCGGTGCGGATCTCGGGGTGTTGAGCCACCCAATGAGTGGAGGCAGGTGAAAGAGCTCTGCACCATCCTTGCCAGTTTTTGAAGAAGCCACCAAAAATGGTCAGTGCGGACAATGCCCTTGTCAGCATGAGCATTGTGGTGATCTTAGTTCTGGAACGATCGTTGGACACTCTGAAACACAGGTTCCCGCCAGCGACGGAGGAGGAGACGGACACAGATGCGGACACGAAGCCTTTCTCTCCGTCAAATCCACAAGGCCCGACAGTTTCACAATTTCATCGGTCTTCATTAGGCAGTGGTTCAGGGTCCAGAGCTAGTGCAAGGTGGCGCATCAGCTCTCAGGGTGCATCATCTCAGGCAAGTCAGGGCGTGTTGAAGCTGTGCCGCAGGCAGCGGAGGAGAGAGGAGAGGAGGTATTCCTAGACACCGGGTGTTACCGACGTCCCTGCCTTGGAAAGAGGTTGGTGCGAATTTGAGGCGGAGGAGGAAGATGAGGAAGATCAGTTTGCTAGTGCCCTCGACCCAGAGGCTTGGGAAATCAAGGCTCCGTCTCTCACATGAGTGCTTGGATGCTCCATTTCCTCCAACATGATCCCCGCATTAAGGCCATCAAAATGAACAACAGTTACTGGGTGGCCGCCCTCCTGGATCCCCGGTACAAAACAAAACTCAGCACTTTCCTTCCACCCACCCAAATAGAGAGTAAAATGCAGGAAATGGAGACCTTGTGATTGATCAACTGGAGACATCTGGTGCGTCTGCTTCAAAGTTCCCCAAATGTCACGGGTGGAACAACATCAGCGACGTGACAGCAATAGAGTGCCAAGTAGGCGAAGCTGGCAGCAGCAGCGGCAGGCAAGGTGGCAAAAAGCCTAATGGGTGACCTCTGGCAATCTTTGTTTTTACCACCTCACCAACGCATGCAATGCAGGGCACACATCCAACACACAGAGACCAGCTTAAGATCATGGTGCAAGACTATCTGCGTCTCAACACCGATTGTTTTTGTATGTGTTCAGGACCCATAGACTTCTGGGTATCCAACATGGACGTATGGCCCGAGCTAGCTCGCCACTCCATAGAGGTGTTGTCCTGCCCAGCAGCCATCGTCTTATCTGAGCGGAACTTCAGCACAGCTGGAGGAGTCATTACATTCAAACGCATCCGGCTTTCCACAGATAATGTGGATCGTTTGAGTTTCATCAAGATGAATCAGGCATGGATCTCTGATGATGTTGTGGGCCCAAATTGCCAAGGTCACGATTAGTTGCCGGTCTACTTCACATTCCTCAAACAGAAATGGTCCTCTTGAAAACTTTTTGTTTATATGATCATTTCTTACTGCAATTTTTATGCTCTTTCCCCAACAGTTCATTTTGCTGGTTTTGCTTGTGTGAGGGGACTGTAAAAGACAGCAAGGTTTCATGACAACACCGTATGCCATTTACTCACTTTATCTTTTAGAAGTTTTCGCATTGTCAATGGTTTGAGGTCATGTTGCTGTGAGTACAGCTATAATTATGGTCCTTTGGAACAGAAATGTGGCTTTTAAGTGGCATTTTCCCTCACAATTTTTAATAGTGGCTGAGAAGTCATAATTTTTTGGGGTCATGTAGCTGTGAGATACAGCAATAATCATGGTCCTTTGGAACAGAAATGTGGCTTTTAAGTGGCATTTCTCTCTCACAATTTTTAACAGTGGCTGAGAAGTCTTTTTATAATTTTTTGGGTCATGTGCTTTGAAATCAGCAATACTCAGGTCCTTATAAAAAAAGTTGTTTCTAACGCATTTGTTCTTCACAATTTGTCAAAGTGGCTCTAGGGTCATGCTTTGAATTTTTTGGGTGCATTTTGCTTTGAAATGCAGCTATACTACAGGTACTATTATAAAAAAAAATGTTGTTTCTAACAGTCATTTTTTCTTCACTATTGTCCAAAGTGGCTCAAGGGTCATGCTTTGAATTTTTGGGGGCATTTTGCTTTGAAATGCAGCTATACTACAGGTACTATTATAAAAAAATTTTTTGTTTCTAACAGACATTTGTTCTTCACAATTGTCAAGAGTGGCTCAAGGGGATGGGGCTGTCAGAAACAGGAATAGTGGACACTGTTAATGGCACATTTGGTGCAAAATACTTGTTTTTGCAAGATCTTTAACTAGCTATACATCCTTATTGAGAAACCCCTTTAATACAATTAAAAAAAGAAACAAAGAATTGGTGGGATTCCATCCATTTAAAAAGTGATTCTAGAATTAAACTACTAAAAACTTGATGTACAAAATTCGGGAAAAAAATTCCTCTGAATTGTACAAGGGAGGTTTCAGGAAAACTTGACGATGTAGGTTATTCAGAGGACATGAGTATGGAGCACGGACAGAGAACAAAGTAAGAGACAATTTCCTCACACGTTGAGTAAAATGAGAAAAAGAATGCCAAGAAAAAGGCACCTGGGCTGAACAGGAGCTGTTAACACCAGTATTTCAAGTAAGCTCAATTGGTCCACACTTCATACGGAGTGTGCAAAGCGCTAACACGGGTCTTGATGTGTACTGAGAATGGTTGGGGGTTCTCACCTATTTTGCTATCCGCACTCTGCTTAGCACGACAGTTTTCGTTGCTGCGTCATCAGGGCATTTTATACCTGCGTGTTAATAAATAACGGAGCCAGCCTGGGCTCTACCGCACCCACTGTAACTCGGCCCTGGGTCATGCTTGGCACAGACAGGTATAGTCAATTCCGTTCAACTAAAATGGTGGTTGAAAGACTCCTATTTCCGGCAACTTTTTAATTGTGGTCAGACAGGTTTATGGTCATTCTTTCGGTACAGGAAGATAAGTTAGTGTCCATGAAACTAAAATGGGGTTCAAAGACTCTTTCCTGGACATTATTAATCGGGTGTCAGACAGGTTTAATGGTCATTCTGCGGTACAGGACAGTATAGTCAATGTCCAGTTCAACTAAATGGTGTTGAAAGACTCCTTTTTCCGGCACTTTTATCTGGGGTCATGCAGGTTTGGGCTCAGTGCTGTGTCCAGGACAGGGATAGTCATGTCCAGTGAAACTAAAATGGTGGTTGAAAGACTTCCTTTTCCGGCACTTTTTATCTGGGTCATGCAGGTTTGGGGCTCGTGCTGTGGGCCAGGACAGTATAGTCATGTCCCTGAAACTAAATAGTGGTTGAAAGACTCCTTTTTCCGCACTTTTTAATCTGGGGTCATGCAGGTTTAATGGTCATTCTGCGGTACAGACAGGTATAGTCATTTCCAGTTCAACTAAAATGGTGGTTGAAAGACTCCTTTTTCCGGCCTTTTAATCTGGGTCATGCAGGTTTGGGGCTCATGCTGTGGCCAGGACAGGGATAGTCAATGTCCAGTGAACTAAAATGGTGGTTGAAAGTCTCCTTTTTCCGTCTCTTTTAATATGATTGGGTCATGCAGGTTTGGGGCTCATGCTGTGGCCCAGGACAGGTATAGTCAATGTCCAGTGAAACTAAAATAGTGGTTGAAAGACTCCTTTTTCCGGCACTTTTTAATCTGGGGTCATGCAGGTTTAATGGTCATTCTGCGGTACAGGACAGGTATAGTCAATGTCCAGTTCAACTAAAATGGTGGTTGAAAGACTCCTTTTTCCGGCACTTTTTAATCTGTGGGTCATGCAGGTTTGTTGCTCATGCTGTGGCCCAGGAAGGGATAGTCAATGTTCCAGTGAAAAATAAAATGGTGGTTGAAAGACTCCTTTTTCCGGCACTTTTTAATCTGGGGTCATGCAGGTTTGGGGCTCATGCTGTGGCCAGGACAGGTATAGTCAATGTCCAGTGAAACTAAAATGGTGGTTGAAAGACTCCTTTTTCCGACACTTTTTAAACTGGGGTCATGCAGGTTTGGGGCTCATGCTGCGTTCCAGGACAGGGATATTCAATGTCCAGTTCAAGTAAAATGATGGTTCAAATCATACTGCCTTCTGGCACTTTTTAATTTGTGGGTGATGCAGGTTTAAGGGTCATGCTGTGATACAAGACAGGATAGTAAATGGTCTGTGACTTTTTTGGCTTTTATAGCCTAAGTGTTGTGCGTAAGATGTAGCATGTATCCATTTGACTGTTGTGGCTGTTAATTCCAGCTTCCCCCAGCCCTGTTTGGGTGGTAAGAATGAAGGTGTTGTTGCTTTCCCATAGACTTGAATGGTCATCGCTCATAATCGACTGCTCACTATCGAAAAACCTTATCGATGGTGGCCGACTATCGACTATCGCCCGATGTCGATAGCCAATGTAATCGCTCAACACTACTAATTATACATCAATGACCTTTCGGGCCCGTCTTTCGAGGTGGGCAATTGTCCAGTGTCTATGTTTAATAAAGAGTCCTAAAGATAGAAACCCAAAGAAAAAAACAAAACCCCACAGGGGTATTGTTGGTTGAATGCAACATTATGTGGGTTCTTTAAAGTTGTATTAGTCGGTTACTACTTATCAGTGCTATACTGAGGGGCCTGGGGCACTAGGGAAATTGATTATCTGGGTCCCTCATTTATGTTGATTGTTAGGGCCCATCAGTAAAGTTGGTTCCTGGGGCCATCAGTGGCATATGGGCCATGCTACAACTATTGTACATGACTGCACATGACACGGCTTCTCTTTTTTCCTCTTCGTCTCCATGAAAAGTGGCCTCAGAACTGTCACACCATACCCAGGGGCCCTCCGGAGGTCTCTCCTGCTTTCCTGTGAGTCAGTCCAAGCCTGCTGCTTATTATTTAGGACTTATATGGCAGTATTATGTGGCTGAATATGTGTGAATGGTGTAATGGGAATAAATCTAAACTCTAGGGGCAACATGTATGAATGGAGTTGCACCAGTTATCTGGTATCAAAAAGCTTTAGTAGACCTGTTCTATAGATGTATGAATAGTCGCACTCCAAACTTTGGAGTGATAAGTGCAACACTTTTTAATGCGCCAAAGATTAGGGACGTTTTGGGGGCGTCGCACCACATTCTTAGAAGTAGGCACATTTATGAATGTTTGACGCCAAACCTAGGTACAGAATGTTTAGAACAGCCAGACCAGGTTAAAGGTGGTCGTATTGGAACTACAATATGTCTATATGTATGAGCTGCTGAAGAACAGGTTCATACATTCTGGCGCATTCTACACTACCTTAAAGCTATTTAGAACTGGCCTGTCAGCGCAACGTTCATACATGTCGTCCTTGGAGAATACTCCAAACTGAAATACTGTGTTATGCTGAATTCGGGACCTGAAGAAATAACGCAAGATACAGGAATTCAGATAACACCAAAGAGAGAGCCCCTTTGTCATGCACCACTCCGTACTAAGCTTGACATGGTGAATGAGTTTTGACTGAAGTATCTCTTTTAAAAAAAAATATTTTTCCATTGACTTTCCACAATCCATTTACTATCGGTTATCTCCAGTAGCTAATGGATCATAAAACCGTCTTGGACCTCCCAAAGAAATCCGTGTAATTACATTCGATGAGATTTAATGGGCACCAGTAAATTGTATCTTGAATTTCCTCTCAGGATGGTTCCGCACACAACATTTTTTGGGAAGAGACCGCTACAATTTTTGATGTTTTGTTAAACATATGCCAGAAGCAGATTTAAATGAAATATAAGAGTAGGACTTTTACTTTTCCTTCTTACTGGATCAACTTCCTTCTTTGGCTGAAAAAAGCTATGCCACAAATTACAGTGATGTTTTTTCAAAAAATTGCTGTACGTAAAACCACATTGAGAAGAAATTCATTATGATATTTACTAGAGCCTATTAAATCTCATTGTGATTCATTGTGATTCATTGTTTACAGCTCGTCTCCAGGGGATACAACCAGGGCTGAGAGCTCCTCAGTCCTGGTCAGACATGCTCAGAAACCACTTCTCAAAGTGTTCAAACCCCAGGTGCTGTCACTCTACTCCCGTCCTCTGTATTCCTCAGTAATTAGTAAAACAGTGCAAATAAATAAAAAAGAAACTTTAATGGGGTCTGTGCAATGATAGAGAAAAAAAAAACCACAGGTTTGGTTCCTGCAGGGATTTGAACCTAGGACCCTTGTGCCTGGAGGCAAAAAACTTTACCTCTCAGCTACTCATAATGCTTTAGATAAACAGACCTTCTTTGACTACAGAGAGGAAAGATCCTGCTGGATCACATGATATGCAATTCAAACAAATCACACACGCCCCTTCTGAGCCCACAGAGCTGAAGAGCTGGATACAGGAGGTATGAAATGAGATTGTGACAAAACCCCTTTAATTTCTGTGAAATATCTAAAGGGGTAACAAACTTCCTAAATTCTTTTTGAAACACTTTAAGGGGTCTAGTTTCTTAGATGGGGTAATTTATGAGGGTATCTAACATACAGACCCCTCAAAGCCATGTCAGAACTGGACTGGTCCGTAAAAATCTATTTTGCGAATTTTCTTGAAAATGCCAACCTACAGTAGACATATGGTAGATGCTAGTTATAAACTATTTTGAGTGGAATAAATATCCATCTTACACGCAGAAATTGTTCAGCTTTGAAAATGGCAAATTTTTCAAAATTTTCACAATATTTTGATATTTTTCACAAATAAACAAGGATTGTATGGACCAAAATTTCTTACTAACTTAAAGCACAATGTGTCACGAGAAAACAATCTCTGAATCACATGGATAGGTAAAAGTGTCAAAAAGTTATTGTCACATAGTGACATATGTCAGATTTAAAAAAATGGGGCTCTGTCAGGAAGGTCAAAACTGGCTCCGGCGGTAAGGGGTTAGTAATACCAGCCCAAAGAAATACCCCACCTCCACCTTGCTGTCAACTGAATCAAAGTGGAGGTCTGTGCCCGTTACTGATCCAGCCATGGGCCCATCCATTTGATCCGTCAAGAGATACTCTCATCAAATCAGTACATAAAACCTTTGAAAAATCTGTCTTCAGATATTTCTTGGCCCACTAATGATGTTTCAACTTCTGTATCTTGTTCATTGGTGCTCAGGTTTCGGCCTCCCTTACCTTGGCCATGGGCACTGAACACCTTGCACTTCTGGGCTCTTCAGAGAAGTTGCATCTGGAATATAACAGCAGTGGAGGATAATGGCTTCCTGGTTGCTTCACGCTTAATTAATTTCAGAACTGTGGCAGTTAACCCCTTAACCCACCTGTGTATATGGGTATGTCCTGGTGGTGTTACGGAGTTGTGCAGCGATCCCGCTACACAACTGCCGGACGTTAGCGGCTAATTGCTGCTAACACCCGGCGGTTACAGAGCGAGGGGGGTATTTAACCCCTTAGACGCCATGGCCAAGATGGCCGCAGCGTCTAAGTGAATGAAAAATGGTGCCGTGAACCGTTCTTCATTCCGATCGGAGCCCCAACAGCATAACTGCGGGGATCCAATGGCTGAACATGGCAGTGGGAAGCCTTGTGAAGGCTTCCATCGCTGCCATGTTTTCGTTTGCCCAACTTCCGGCCCCAGGCAGGAAGTGGGGAAACCGCCATCTTGGTACACCCAATGCATTGTCTATGCAATGCATCAGGCTGTATGAATGATCGCACCCCTCAGTGGTGAAGCGCCCTATGGGGAATCAAAGTTAAATTAAAAAAAAAAGTTTTAAAGTTTTAAAAAAAAATTAAAATTAAAAGTTCAAATCACCCCCCTTTCACCATTTTACAAATTAAAGAAATAAAACAATAAATAATAATAAAGTTACACATATTTGGTATCGTCACATCTGAAAAAGCCTAATTTATTAAAATATAACATCACTTATCCCGTACGGCGAACACCGTTAGAAGAAAAAAATTCCAAACGTCAAAATTGCATTTTTTTGGTCATTTCATGTCCTATAAAAATTTGAATAAAAGTGATTAAAAAAATCGCATGCATTCAAAACTGCTAGCAATAAAAAGTGTACTTCAGCCTGAAAAAAATGCACTCACACCGACGTCCGTAGGTGTTAGTACAAAAAAGTTATTAGTCGCACAAAATGGCGCCATGGCACAAATTTCAAGAATAGAAAATGTTTTTTTTTTTTTTTTTTTACGCTACAAAACATAACAGAAACCATACATGTTTGGTAATGGCGGATGCATATCAACCTGCAGAATACAGATAACACATCATTTTCACTGAAGAACGAACTCCGTGAAAAAAAAAAAAAAAACTCCCGCAAACATGGCACAAGTACATTTTTTGTTCACATTTTGCCCCATTTAGAATTTTTTTTGCGGTTTTCAATTATATTCTATGGTATGACAAATGTCACCGTTAGAAAGTACAACTTATACCGCAAAATAAAAGCCCTCATATGTCTATGTAGGTGGAAAAATAAAAACGTTATGGCTTTTGGAAAGCGAGGAGGAGAAAAATGAAGAATATTTTTTTTCCTTGGAGGGATTAAAGGGTTAATGTGCACCTTTTTTCCTCGACACATTTCTTGCAACTCTGTTGACTATTTGCAATAAAACGTTTGATGGTTCTGGGATCACTCCCCAATATCTTTAGCAATTTCAAGAGTGCTGCATTTCTCAACATTTTTTACTTTTCAGAGTTTGTTAAATCTCTTTTTTGGCCCATTTTGCCTGGGAAAAAGAAGCCATCTAATAACTATGCACACCTTCATATAGGGTGTTGATCTCCTTAATCCATAATCTACCTCACTACACAAATACAGTATATATCACCTGGTATACTTCAGTTCAATAAGCATTCAAGTTTATACAGCTTTTAGTTGGAAAATATTCATAAAAATGATGCTATGGTCCAAATACTTTCTTAATCAAGGGAAAATATTCCAAAATAAAATCCAACCTTTAATAAATACCAATTAAAACTCTATACATTACCAATAAAGGGACGGAAGGGGGGGTGATTACAACTAACTTATCTATTAGTGAAAAAAACTTACATACAGGTCAAATATGGGGAGCCTATCTTACCCTAAGCTATCTAAATACCCTAAAAAGGCCCTGTGCGGGATAGGCGTCCCGAAAAAGGACGGTCTCACAAAAATAAGTCATTAGTGACCCCACTTGGGAGATACTCCTCTCAAGAAGGGCACACTAGCCTTTGGCCTCATGCATATCCTTTTGCCCACTGAAGAACTTTGTTAATACAGAGGGAAACGTGTCTGGGTAGTAAGTAAGGTTGAACATACTGTTTTTTCTTTATTGTTCCCTGAGTATTATGTGGAGCGTGTATGTTCATACTTATTAGTGTTGTGTTTTTGACTCTCTATTGAGTAACATACTGAATTTTTTATTGTTCCTAAAACATTATGTGGAGCATATATGTTTATACTCATTGATGTTAAGCTTTGACTCTTTATCTGGATATCTATGTATTGAGGGATAAGTAGTTTAGGAGTCTATTTTTGTGGGACTGTCCTTTTTCGGGACGCCTATCCCGCACAGGGCCTTTTTTAGGGTATTTAGATAGCTTAGGGTAAGATAGACTCCCCATATTTAACCTGTATGTAAGTTTTTTTCACTAATAGATAAGTTAGTTGTAATCACCCCCCTTCCGTCCCTTTATTGGTAATGTATAGAGTTTTAATTGGTATTTATTAAAGGTTAGATTTTATATTGGAATATTTTCCCTTGATTAATTTAATTTCTATATTCCATTTTGATTCTGAGGTTCAGAATTTGTCTTTCCTGTGTGTTCCAAATACTCTCTTGCCTAACAATTTTGCACACAATGTAGCATCTTATCTGTGAACCCACAGATCTATAAAGGAGTGGGTTGAATCGGCTGACTACAACTTTGATTTGCTATTCAGTAGTCTTGTACCTGTCTAATGCAATGAAACAAAGTGAGCAGCCCATCGACAATCTCCTCTTTTAATCTGCCGCCCATGTTCTACATGCACCACGTCAATCTTATTGTAAAGTTTTAATCATATCCGTGGTAATAAACGTGGATTTGTGAGGAAAATAGAGGAAAGTCTGAATAAACTGAACCCGTGCTGCGCAGAGAACCATCTTCATTAATATCCACCAACACAGGTTCTGCACGGAGATCACTGTTTGCTCCCTGATTATACGTTACGACTGGCATATATGGTCATGTTCCTGTATATAATCCTTAAAAGCATATTCACAGAGTGACTGGATGGGAATATCTCCTTATAATCCTCAATGATTACCCAACCATAGGTTGACTTTTGGCTGTGCAAACTAGAGTTGCCATGGTTCCTGGGTTGCTATGGTTTCAGAACCATATTATTATAACTATTTCAGATTAATGAATGTTAAAGAACAGTTTTCTTTTAATTAATATCGCAATCAAACTATGTATTTATCGCCTTAGTGGAGACTTTCTCAGCTTTTGAATCTTAAAGTTTCTAAAATTTGCATTTGTATGAAAAATTAAAGATAAGTAGATGGTCGGCAAGAGGGCTGCAGTACAGAACAACAAGTACAGATTGGGTTGGTTTGCTGTGGGGTCTCTTTTGCCTTTGTATCGTGGCCAATATCTGCCTTTCTATAGTCAGCGGAAGATCTCACCTGTTGCCACCTCTCCGCTGCCACAAGGCATCTCTCTTCATCTGCACACAAGCGGCACTTGTCATGAATTAAGCACTAGGTCTCTAGAAAATCAAAGCCTGTGATCTTGTTCCTGTGTGTTCCTCTTTTGTTTTCAGAGAAGCTACGATTCTGGCTTATTAATATTCCCACAGTCTGCTTGTTAAACTTCTATTCAGTTTTCTTGATCTGTAAACATTCCCATATTACCAAAAGCCATTCTTTTGAACATCATATTTCTTCTAAGCTTAATTTTTGTTCCTTGTCTCGTTAACCCATTAAACATATTTATGTATGGTTTTTTTTCTGCCAATATTTTCTTCAAATACACACCAGTCAGTCATAACATTATAATGGTCCCCTCCTGCCACCAAAATAGCTCTGACCTGTAAAGCATAGACTCCATGAGACCGCTAAAGGTGTCCTCTAGATACTAGTGCTGTATGTGTTATATGTAGAATGCAGTGCATTGCATGTAGTATGGATAGACTGGGGTACAGTACATGTTGTACAAGTAGAGAGTGGTATACATATAGTACAGGTAGAAAGTAGCACAGTACATCTAGTACAGGTAGAGAGCAGTACAGTACATGTATTAAAGATAGAGAGCAGTACAGTATATGAAGTACAGGTAGAGAGCAGTACAGTACATGTATTACAGATATGGAGCGTTACAGTCCATATAGTAGATATAGAGAGCAGTGCAAGTAGAGAGCAGTATAGTCCATCTAGTATAAGTACAGAGCAATGCAGTACATGTAGCTAACTTAGAGAGCTGTACAGTTCACATAATACAAGAGAGCGGAACAGTACACATACATGTAGAGAGCTGTAAAGTACATGTATGTGCGGGTATAGAGCAATGCAATACATCTAGTAAAGATAAACTGTAATACACTACATGTAGTACTTGTAGTATACAGTATGTATACAGAGTGGAATAGTATATGTACAGGTATAGAGCAGTACAGTACATGTAGTGCGGGTATAGAGCAATGCAGTACATCTAGTCCAGATAAACTGTAATACACTACATGTAGTATTTGTAGTATATGTATAGAGAGTGGAACAGTATGTGTACAGGTAGAGAGTAGTATACTACGTGTAGTACAGGTATAGAGCAGTAAAAGTACATGTTTAGTGGGTAAAAGAGCAGTACTCATGTTATGTTCCAAGTAGATTTTAGACATACTTTTATGTAACAAAATGGAATGGAAATTCCATGATACAGGTAAAGGCAGGTAAGAAAATGGATAAAAATCAGTAATATAAATAGATTAAATGTACATACATGTAGTTTTAGGTATAAAAGGGCAGAATAAGTAGATAAATTTACAGGTATAAAGGAAGTAATTTAGTATAGTAAAAAACAGGTAAGAAGGCACAGTAAGGGGATTACATTTTTGTATATAAGGTATTATTGTAAGGGAAGTCAGGTTTGAAAGAGAACAGGTAGTAATTTAGTACAAGGTTATAAGGGAAATTATTATATTATTTGGTTATTATAAAGTAGTACAGGTAGAGAGCAGCACAGTAGATGTAGTACAGATATAAAGTATTATTGTATATATAGTACAGGTCGAGAGCAGTACAGTAGATGATATTCAGGTAGCTAGTAGTAGAAAACGTATAATACAGAGAGAGAACAATACAGTATATGTAGAACAGGTAGAAAGCAGCTCATGTATCATGTACAATTATAGAGCAGTACAGTACATGTACATGTAATTACTGCTATAGAACCACTCACAGCCTGACCAGGCAGTGTGAGTATGAAGCTGCCTGTGACTCTGTAAAACAGAATGGTGAGAAAACCCCTTTAACTTTGTGAGCTTGTTATGTCCTCTGTTTTTCTTAAGGTTACTCTGGCAATTATTTCTGTACTGTGACATATATTTGTGCTTTCCTTTTATAATGATGTTGTGTTTTTAACTCAGAGGTTTGACATCATTGTGTCCCTTCATTATGATGTTATGTTATTTTCCCTGTGCTATGACACTTCAGGGTGTTTTCCTTCTATTCTGTATTTTCCCAGGGTTTATATTATTGTGATTATTATCCCTTGTCTGGAACATCACTGTGGTCCTTAAAGGACAGCAAAGCATGGAGACAGGTCCATTCTCCTATTAGCCTATTATTACATGGAGACATAAATATTGTTCTGCTTGACTAAGTCTATGTTCACACGATGTACATTGTGTCTTTCGGGGGAGATTTGCGATGGTAAGTGTTTGTACTCTCGTGGCATGGTGGGGTTAGCCAGTTCCAGCGGGCCCAAACTTTGACATTGCATTACTTGCGGGTTGGCTATTCGCACAAGTAATTGCTGGGGACATTCACTTTTCTCCCCACGCTACAATTTTACGAACGTTATTGTCGAGGCGGGGAGGGGGGGGTGTAATCCATAGTTTTCTCTATGAGAGCTATGACATTACCGTAATTGCAGCGCGCATCTTCGCCCCCGTATTAGAGCACAAAATATTTGCGGCGAAAATGCGTTGGCCGAAAAAATTTATTCCCGTGTGAAACATACTCTAATAAAAGCATTCCAAAATTATATAACCCCTGTTTTCTTTAGGTTACTTTCTTGGTGGGGCCCTCTTTCCTATTTCCTCCTCACGTGATTTGGAGGGGCTTGCTGGTATTTGAAAATTACAAAATGGCAGGCAGGCTTGGCCAAATTCCCCAACCCACAAAGGGGGTCACAGGGGGGAAAAAGGAGGGGGGAAGAGGCCCCAGGGAATGCTTCTTTCTGAATACAATTGAATTCAAATTATTCAAAGTAGTAAAGGGGCATGTGGCATTTTTTTTCCTGTTCATGAAGTGTGCCAATAATTTCTGATTGGCCCTTCCCATTGGGGCCCTCAATACTTAAATAGGGAATTGGTTTCACCATGCGGTTTCCACAGAAAAAGGGGGGCTGCTCTTCCACACCTGAGTCGCGGCCTTTTTTCAGGGCTTTCCACCTTCCTTTTTCAGGGCTTTGGGGACAGTACAATAAGCAATAACTGGGCCATTTCATCTCTGTTTATTCATAGAAAAAAAAAAAACAGTCTGCCAAGCAAAAAAAAGGTGTAACAATGTTTTTGAAATAAACGTTTTGGGGGACTTTTAGGGCCCTTTCCAATTAAATCTCACCTCCCACGAAAAAGTCTGAAATGTGGAGGGAGGGAAATTACCCATTCATTGTTAATTGATATAAATCTTGGGCTTTCTCAATCATTAATGTTTTGACTTGGCAAACTATTTTAGCATTTATTTTGGGCTTCAGTTATTGGGCAAAAAATTCTAAATTCCTAAAAAATGTTGAAAAAGTTTCATAATGTTTTTATTTTTTTTATTAGTATTTGTGTAATCCAACCTTTGGCTTTTAAATGTCACACTGCCTGGAAATCTTGTCTGGGGCTTTGATTTTCAGGATTGAAAAGCATGTTTTCTTAAAAGTGCCAAAAAAATCTTGATCCCAAGGTCTCTTTTACACATTTCCAATTGGGTTTTTGGGTGCATTTTACTGGTCTAAACTCACCTCTTTTTTTCCTTCTACTCTGTACGCCAACAATTTTAGTGTTTTTGTATGTTGGGTTTTGAAGTTGGGGGGGGGGGGGACTGTGGAGGGGGCAATCCAGGCAAACTCTGCTTTATGTATTCAATTGAGCCATTGTGGCTTTGCCCAGGTCTGAATATACTTTTTCATGTGATTGTTGTCTGCTGGAAAACCCCACTATTGTTCGTTTGTTTTTCATAAACCCAATAGTACTCGAGTGGGTATGAAGGTTAAACTCATCTTGTAGGGATACTCACATATAAAACCCCAACAAATGATATCCACCATTGATCTGTGTTTAAAAATATCCAAACACTCATTGGGCTTGTTGGGAAATAAATTCCCCCATTATCCCCCAGGGGATTCCTCCACTGAACTTTGGGGGGGGGGGAAACAGTTCCTTCAAATTTTTCTCAATGGAATTAGCTTTTTCTTTTTCTCTTGAATTTGTTCCCAGGGGGACCCCATGTGTTGCGGGTCTAAATTGGACTTTTGTCACCATATTTCAAAATTTATCAAAAAATTTTTCTTTAACGTTGTCCACTACGTATATTTTTTTTGTAAACTCAAGCTGGCGGGACACGTTCTTATGGATGATATTTGAAGGGGTTCCCAGGCCTCCTTGTCACCTTTTTTTTGGGGCCATTCATTCCAGGACCAAGTAATAAGAAATGCACTATCACTTGGTGGCATTGGGCATAGGGGTAGGGGTCTGTGATTCTTACCTAGCTTATGAGCCCCCTGCCCACTTGTTTACTTCCGAATATTTTGCCTGTCTGAAACGTTTTCCCACTCTTGGCTTTTGATGGGATAAAATGGATGTGTACTTTTCATTTCATATTTTTTCCAGGTTTTTCATGGCCCCACCCACCATGGTTTGCAAGTTGGTTTTTGTGGCGAAATTTTTCTCGGGCCAAGGAGGGGAGGGGGGGGGACGGCTATTCGGTATTGTGCTGGAGGATGTTGTTTCTCTTTTTTGGGGAAAATTCTTCTTCATGTGCTCTCTGTCAATTTTCAAAAAAACCTGTATGAACTTTTTGCTTTGGGAAATCAACCTATACACACGAACTTGCGCCTTTTAGGGAATGTGGAGAAACCAGGTTTGTTTAATTTGTTTTTGAAGTAACAATAGTAAGGAAAAAAAGAATTTATTTCCTACCATCCAGTGATCAAAAAGTATCAATTGGCAGTTACCGCCCTGAGAAAATTCCATTCTTGCATATTCTAAGAAAAGCCTAAAATAGTTGAAGGTTCCATAAAATTTAAATGTATTGAGATTAAGCCAAGAATGATTTTCTATTATTAAAAATGATGGTAGTCCTCAAACAATTTCAATTCTGTACGGTAATTTGGTAAAATATATATTTGTCAGTAAGAAATAAACAAAAACCAAATAGCTAAGATCCACGAGGCAGGGGGGAAGGGGAGTAATGTCACCATCCCTAGTTAGGCTACCTGAAAGCCAGAGAAGAAAAAGATGGATCCAGTAAACTAGTGGAATCTTGTGTTTAAACAAAAGTCAGGAGGATTGTAAAGGTAAACTGTATTAAAATAAAAAATTCTTACCCTTACATGGTTTAAAGCTATATTTGCCATTTTAACTTTGCAGCCCTTCCTAATTTTTTTTATTTTTATTTTGAGGAATGGGTCTGGATGTAAATACGCCAGGGATGGTTGAAAAGGGGTGTGAAGGTTTATTGCATAATTTCCATCACATCATTAAATAATTAGGTTTTCTGCAGGTGGACTTTCGGGGGGCCATCCTTGGGTGGGGGACTGGGTCACCTCACGTTTATTTCCCATTGGGTGGGGCTAAAAAATATCTTTTGGGTAATCGGGGAGACAGAAAAAAAGGTTTGGCAAAAGTATGGCAATTTTTCTGTTAGGGATATAAACAAGAAAATACAGAAAATAAACATTATTCGTTCTTTGTCCAAGCCATTTTTTTATTAGCTTGAGAAAATATCTGTTTTAATTTCCAACTCACACGCCAAAAACTTGAAAAAGGCTTCCTTATGTGTCCAATGCAAATAAAATCTGCACCATGTGCCATTTATTTTACTGGTCTATTTTTTCATGTGATCTTTGGGGGGGGTCTTCATTTATGGTATATAAAAGATTGTCTCATGGCACTAGTTTTGTGTTACCAAAAAAGGCCAAATTTTGGCTTTGGTTCTGCATTCAAAGAAATTTCTGAGTTACTATTTTTTGGGTGCGGTTGCCACAACTGGGCCAAGTTTTAAATGAAAGGCAAAATAGTGGCAGATTTCTAATTAAAGGAAATCCGGCCAGGCATTTTGTGGACATCTTGTTTTTTACGTGGTTTTGTGGGGGGACAGGTTTTTCTGCCTTTGCGGTTGTGGATTCCCCATCCCTCTCCAACCACTGACATATACCATATCTGCCCGAAAAACCCAGGAAAGGGGAACCAATGTAACTATTCTAAAGGGTTTTTCGGGGGGGGGGGGGACCGCCGGCGGTGTAAAGAACGGTTCCGGCACAAAAATTTGTTTCAGGTTTTAGGGACTGGCTGGAAAAACGGGATTTTCTATTAAAAAGGTCTATTTCAGTATGGGTTTTATCAGTAGGGTTTAAAGGACGACCTTTCAAATCCTAAAAAACAACAACCTGTAAAATCCAAACCTCGGTGGAAAATCCTTGCCCGTTGGGGGGGGACAAAGCCCTTAAATGTAAAAAAACAGTTTCAAAAACTATTGAAGGTCTATTTAAAACAAATAGATTTGTTACAGTTAAAATTAGTTTTGATTTCCCCCCCTCTTTAGTGAAAAAAATATTTTGTATTTAAAAGCTTCCAGTAATTTGGCATTCCAATGTCGTGCTTGGAGGCTGTGGACAGGGGGGGAGGAATCCTTCACGCAAGTGTGTAAATTAACTTAATTTTTCTCCCTTCTCTCATTTAACTTCCCTGCGTTACAAAACGCCCGGGTATTGATTGGAGACTTGGGGAGTAAAGTGGAAAATGTATTACGGCTGAGATTTAAGTTTACTATTGGGAGTAATGAGCGAGCGGTAAAAAAATGAGTTCGGGGCGAAAAACTTGTATTGAGCTGTTCGAAATATAACGTCGAACTGAACGGCGATAAAACCCCATGTTAAGCAATGGGGGAGGATGATGTTCAGGTAAATTGTTTACTTAAAACACAGTGTGAGATGGAGAGAAGCCGACAATAACGTCCGTAGAGGTAAAATGGATATTGTGGACCAAACTTAGTGAAGATTAAGTAGGCTCTAAGGGGATATGTTCACACGCTTAACTGGCGGGACGTAATTACGTCCCGGCAAATTACGCCGTGTGGCCGGGGCGTGGGGAGCAGGGAGGAGCGGGGGGCAGGGCACTTCGCGGGCCCTTTTTTAAGACATGCATTACGTCAAGCGGCGCATATTATTCGCCCGGTTGGTAATTTTCACATTTTAGGTTCAAAATTAAATCTTTCCCGCCTCGGGCGGGGATTCGCCGTGGTGCAGGGGAGAGAGGGGAGGGGGGGGGAACATAATCCATTAGTTTTCTCTATGGGAGAAAATGGTGGAATTACCGTAATGGGGGGGACTGGGGGCCGTTTTTTCTAGGCCCCCGTAATTTGCGCAGACTTTCAGCGCTGTCAATTTATGGACCGAGAAAATACGGGCCCATTTTTAAAGCCGTGTGTGACATGGCCCAAGAGGTTTCAACGCAGAAATAAAAATTTCACCAGGCTTTAATGTAATAATTTCATTTTTCCGTTAAATGGGCTAAAACTGTTTTAAAAGATGAGGGACTGGGGCGTAAGTTGACCAGGAGGTGCAGCGGTATTCGGTTAGGGCATTCTTGCTATGGGGGGTCCTTTGGGGGACAACCTGAGAAAGGACAACGGGTGTTTGGAAAATGGACACATGGGTTTGACATGGGCAGGAAGCCCGCCTATCACTTTTTGCTACCAGGGTCTCGCAAAGAACATGTCATATATGTGGTGGACAGAAAAGAGAAAGAACATTTCCCAACTGAGCGAAACATGGAGGTTAAACTAGCAGGGATGAGTTATAGGGGGTTTTGTGGCAGTTAGTAGCCAGGGCTGCTGGGTCCAGTTCAATCCTATTTTAAAAACTGTTTTTTAGTGCCCATGCAGCTAAATTTTCAAAGGAGCTCCTGCAACCTGTTTACTAGTTTTCCTGATGTTTTTTAAAACATATGGACTGGGGGGCCCCATTTTTGATTTAGGGGGCCCTCTTACAGGGGGGAGTTTATACGCACGTTTTACTGCACTATTGGGAACCCCTTGCAGGTTACCATGGTTGGCCATTTCCATAATTGGTGTCTTCTTATTTGTGGTCAAAAGGGGGCTTGTTTGGGGTGGGGCCTTCCTTCAAGATGCAGGGGGCTTCCCATAGCGGGTGCTGCGCTACAGCTTTCTTCCCCCTATAAATAAACTATTGACTTTCCTGTTTTTCTGACAGGTTTTATACATTTCTCTTCAAGCTTGCGAGGGGAAACTAGGAAAAGCATAGGGGGGCATGATGTTTGAGGCATTGCGGACCGGCTCGGGGGGATTTCTGTGGACGGTGACTGACCAGTTTCCTTCTCCTCGCCTCTGGATGGAATTCAGGGATAAATTTGGCATCAGAGCAGGGACAAAATTTGTCATCCTCTTTGGTCTTCTTGATTCTTTTGTTGGGATAATGCCTTCTGGACCCCAAACTTGCAATTGTGTCATCCAAATAAGAGCTCTTTAGGGGGAATAATGGATTATATGGGGAGCGGTCTGTTATATTCGGTGACATTTAGCTGCGGGTGTTGCTGTCAGGTTTGGACTTAATGATGATCCCAATGATAATGACGGACTAAATTTGGTGGGTCATGACTTGGATAGGGATCGTGGGAGGTTAAAAAAAACGCTGGATGAGGTTTGTTTTAAAAACCCACACTGAAAGGGAACGATTGGCGATGCTCTTCCAGTAATCAGACGCACAGGGGGACGGGGCCAAGTGGATGAAAAGGCACCTTGGACGTTTCCTTTGCAAACTTGGGCGATTGTTTTGTGCTCGTCTTTTTTGTTTGTTGTCCGGGATCACCTGGAAAAAAGGAGTGCCTTGTCTCCATTGTCCTACGGCCCGCCTTTTCCATGCTCGCTTACACCTCGAGTTTTCCCACTCTAGTTTCACTTCCAGGTTCCAAAAATATGATATTAAAAAGGTTCAAAGATTTTGTTTCCACAGTCTCTTATTGGAAGGTTAAACTGTACCTTCCCTAAAGTCAGCAAAATCAAACAGTGTTTTAAATGCCTATACTTTGCACAAAAAAACTGGGAAAAAAATTTAGGATTATAAACAGGAAATTTTGTTTTTCTATGGATATCTGTGGGTAAATGGGGGGTCTTTATGTGAAAGAAGTAACCCTGGACAGCAAATTCAAGGCAATGTTCTTAAATGCTACACTTTACCAACTGGCAAAATTAGGAGTTAGAAAAAAATAGAATTTTTTATATGGGGAATATTCTGGTTTAATGTCTGTCTATGGAAAGAAAAACCTTGGAAGGCAACACTGCAAAATACCACTTGCATTTTCTTTTCTTATGGCAGACATTTTTGGCTAATGATGGTGTTCTTATTGCAGTAGCTTGGACACCCAACAAAAACAGGGGGGAAAATTTAAACTTATGTGCACTCTTGAATAATAGATTGAAAAAAATGCAGGGGCCAGTTATAAAAAAAAAAAGATAAAAAACTATTTACCAGACTGTACAAAAAAAACCTTATACAATATTTCTCCAACTTGTCCCTAAAAACTATTTTGTGATGTAGTTCATGATTCCTTAAGCTATCTTGTCCCCCAGACCCCACCCACCTCCGACTAAATCAAAACTATTTGCAGGCTTTTCCTGTGTTAAAAATCGCTCTAGGGGAAAAAATGGTTTGTTTATGCCCTGTGGCAATGGTGTAGGGGCAACACAAGGGTGTGTTTCCCACTACAGAAGGAAGTTAGTGAGTCGAAATTTGGCGTGTTTTCAAAATAGGGAAATTTTACAATTACATAAACATAAGATGGTTCATGGTGGTATTTAGCAGCCAATTGAAAGATTCCCTTTGTACTAGCTTCAGTGGTGGATGTTTTTTGACCCCCCACTGTTTGCCTCTGGCAATGATTGGTGGCTGGCCGCCCAAAAACTTGAAAGGAACCAGGCTGAAAGTAAAAAAAAAATGGCACCGAATGGGATGTCCCTTAAAAGTCGAAATGTGTTTACCGAAATTACGGTTAATAAAAAAAATTTTTGTTTCAGGTGTCGGGGCATTTTTCAGGGGAAAAAATATGCGTTTAAAATTCGGACTCGAAAAAAACTAAATAACCATTTTTTTTCCGGTATACGGTTCACTCAACACTATTTATTTTACTCGTCACTTGGCTATTTTGGCATTGTAAATATAGTACTTAACAGGGGCCCATAGAGGGATTAGGGGAAAACCTTTGAGCATGGGTAAGGATTTGGGGTTGTTTTTTTTTATTCCTGCATATTTAGCCAACAGGAAAGACAAAAAAAAGTAATAGAAAAGAGGAGGGGCAAAATAGAGACAGGGGGGGACCACTAGGAGAGGGCATGTTACAGTTCATTATTTACCAGTTGTTGTAGGGGGTTGGCCCCAAAAAATAAAAATAAAAACTCCACGGGTAGGGGCCAGAAACAAGGCCGTTCAAAAAAAACTGGGTGGGCCCCTAGGATTTCAAACCCCCCACTGTAGGGGGGACCCTTGGGTCCCACCCGCAGTCCAAGTAATAGTTGGTTATTAGTTACTAGGCAGTAGTATTAAAAACTGTCAGGTTAATTAAAAGCCTCAGTTTTGTTACCATGAAATGAGGGGAGGGGGACATTGTTGTTTCTTCCCAAAAGATAAAAGGCCCTCTCCGATAACAAGCCTTAGGTTGATTTTTAAGGGGGTTTTTGGAGTAGGCTTTTCAAAGATTTATTTTAAAAGCTTTACTCAAAAAAACATAAAGCCCTAGTGAACATTAAAATAAGGCCCCTAGTTTACTTTGTAATTTTCCCATCCCTGAGGCCTTAGGTATTTTTTGACGGTGGTTGGAAGGAGTGTTTTGCGGTCCTACATCTCCTGGCATCCCTGACATCGTGCAGTCCAGTGGTGAGCTCCAAGATACTCTGTGTAAGCTCTCTCTCCTGCTACATTTCAGGACTACCTCCCATCTAATTGGTAGTTTTAGTTAGTTATGTATTCCCCTCGCGCGATTTCTCTTTTCAAAAATTTTTTAATGCCAGGCCCGGGGACGTAGGGCCAAAAAAAGTTTCTGTTTGGTTCATGAGGGAAGGCTCCTGACTTAAAAGTTAATGTATTTATAAGGGGGTTGGTCTCACTACATCGATTCCATTCTTAACCTCAGTCCTGTTTCCTTAAGGTTTTTCTTTTTTGGGGAAATTTCAAGGTGTTTAACTAGGGGCTTTCACTGACCTGGCAGTAAAACGAGGGCTTGTGGCATTCTTGTGGGGGGACACAAGGTCTTTGTAGCTTATTGGCGTTCCAGGCGGCTGGCTAGCCTATCAAAAAAAAATGGTAATAACAGCATCACTACCTTATGTAAAAAAGGATACAGGCAATCTTCTTGGGGTCCGGAAATCCGGGGCAAAAAGCGGGGCAAAACAAAAAATCCAAATTTTATTAGGTCAAAAAGAGGGGGACAAAGCATCCAGCTGGGGTTGGGAAGAGTGAAAAACAAAAAAAAACCGTTATTCGTTTAGTTTCCTTCCATTTAGGGAAGGGGCCAACCCACAAATAAAACCAATTTTTCCAAACCCAAAAAAAAGTAACCCAGGGTTTTTTATCCAAGACGCTGGCAGGGCCCTATTCAGGAGAGAATTTTTGAACCAGGTCTAAGAATGCATTTCAGTGAAGGGGTTTTTGGGGTTTTCACAGGAGGAGGACAAGGGGAGATGGGCCGCAAGCAGTTTTTATTTATATTTCGGCCATGCATGTGGCCCCAACCTGCGGTTCTTCATTTCTGTGTGGGGACACTTTACCTTTTAAACTTCATTACTTAACTAAAAGGGCCTTCCACAAACAACCCAACAAAGAAAAAAACCTTTTCTTTGGGCCTTACTCCTTGCCGCGAATAAAATTTGAAAAGGAACAGCAGGAAGGGGAATACTACACATGTTATACCGGCTACTGTGTTTCTAACAAAAAAAATATTAAAAGCCTTTCCTGATTATAAAGCACATATCCGGCCAGTTTTTTTTGAGGAAAAATATTGAAAATTTTTTATTTTTTCTTTTTTTCTTTTTTCAGTATAAGGACTGTTTTTATTTTGGGAGGGGGAAAAACATGGAGGATAATAAATGGTTTTTCTTTTTTTGGTTTTGGTTTTACCAGTTGCATGAGTGCTTGGGTGGGCATCACTCCTTCACTTAGTGATGGGTCCATATGTGGACCATAGGGTCATTTTGGATGGTTTATTTAAGCTCAGGCAGGCCATTTTCTGTTCAGTGGTGGCAGGGAAAGAGGGACGGAACAGTAAAAGGATGGGTTTTCCCCCAAATTGTTTTCATAGTTGGACTTTGCCGTACTGCTAAAACAATAATTTTCTGGGGAAAGATAGATGGGTTTGGACAAAAAAGCCAAATTGGTTTTTGTGGAACCGTTTTTTATGGGGGTTGTTAGCTTTATATTTTTAAATAATTCATATATATAGTAATTATTATATATGATTATATATATATATATATATATTAATATTATATATATAATATTTTTATATATATATATATAAATATATATTTATACACTAACCCCATATATGTATAATTTATTTTATTTATTTATTATTATTTATTTTATATATTTATATTTTTTAATTTATTATGTTGTAATCAGAAGAAAAATTTCATTTTTAACAATTTTTGCCAATATAAAAACATTACATTTAAAAAATTTCTGGTTTCTTTTTTATTTTTTCAATCCATGATAATTTTATTATCTATGAAAATAAATAAAACAAAAAATGATAAAGAACTGCACCACATTTTTCTCTTGCACAGCAATGGGGCTGCCACCAGAGTTAAAAATGGTATGGGCTTAAACATGGGACGGTCATTTCATGTGTGACACTTCTTTGCTGTCTAGTTAGTAAAAAAAAAACAGGGGATTTACATTCTTTAAGGTAAAATGAAAGGAGGGGAATTAATGGTGGGGGAGTAATGGGTATATGTTATATTTCCCCCAGCAAAACTTTCTTCCCAGTGGGAATTTAGTTTGTTTTTTTACTTTGCTGTGTCTTCCTGGGGTAAATGGGTTATGGTTGTTAATAAAGGGGGGGGGACAAGTTTAAAAAAAAAATAAAGAAACGATAGAAGGAACACAGGGGTAGAATGGGCGTTGATGCGGGGGCATCTCCACAGAACCACTTGACAGAACATGATAAGATTACTTGCTGGGAGGTAGTAATACTGGAGAAGTTTTGCTCCTCCATTACACTACTGGTTATCTGCATTTCAGAGAGTTACAGGAAACTGTGTGGTGGGTTCACATTGATAAAATTACTGGCTTTGGAGGTGGTATATTGAGGGAAGTTCTTTGCCCTCCATAACACTACTGTTTACCTGGATTACCAATGTGGTGTTGGGACATAACCTGTCTGCGCTGGTCACATGTCTGCAGGGGCCTACTGCATTAGTAAAAAAGAGACAGAGGAGGAGAATTTTTAATACATGCATTTTAGAAAATGTTATGATTTCCTACTATATAAATAATAAAGACAGTCAAGTCAGTACAGTACAAAGATAGTATAAAATGGACAACCCCTTTAACTTTAAACTTTATCTTCAGGATAGCAATATTAATTCCTTACCAACATTGGACTTATAGGTATGTCCTAGTGTCATTAAGGGGCTATGTAGAGGCATCGTGGAGCAATCCTGCTACATAGGTTGAGGGTCCTGGCTGCTAATTGCAGCTGACACCTGCCTGTAACAGTGCGGAATGGAGTCAGCTCCATTCCATGCTGTTTAACCCCATAGATTTCGGCCATGGCATTTAAGTGAATTTTCTGTTTCTCACTCCGATCAGAACCCCACGCGAGGTATCCCAATCGGTTTACATGGTGGCTGGAAGCTTTGTGAAAGCTTCCATTGCTGCCATGTTGTCCATGTTACTACTTCCTGCCTCAGGCAGGAAATAGTAAAACCATCATCTTTGTACATCGTATTGCATTGTTTACACAATGCAATAGGCTTATTAATGATCATGCCCCCCTAGTGGTCAGGCACACTATGGGGCCTTAATATTAAAATAAAGAAAAAAGTAATGATGTTTTATAGTATAAAAGAAAATGTTAAAAGTTCAAATCACCCCCATTTGCCATTTTACCAATTAAAAGAATAATACTAAAAGGTTATGCATAATTGGTATCGTCCATAGAAGTCTAATCTACTAAACTATAACATCGTTTATCCTGTGCACTGAACACCGTAGTAGAAAAAAAATTCTAAACACCAATAACTCTGGGTCATTTCACGTCCACTAAAATTTAGAATAGAAGTTATCAAAAAAGTTGCATGTCTTCCAAACTGTAACCAAAAAAAGGTCACCTCAGCCCGCTAAAATGCATCTTTACTTAATCCACGGGTAGAAGTACAAAAAAGTTATCGGTCGCTGCGGTGAAAATTTGAAAAATTGAGAATGTTTTGATTTTTTTTACAGTACCAAAATATAACCCTACATATTAAATTGGTGGGGGTCCAAGTCATTGTACATCCACTATTCAGCTGAAGGTCTGCAATGCTATTGTGATCACTGCAGCCTCTTCAAATGTTTATAGCTGCTCATAGTTGTAATGGCCATATTTTTGGTAGCAGCAATAAAAGGTACTGTAGTACTGCAGTACATAACCATAGTACACATCCATATGCCTCTACAGTGTGATTGGTGATTGAACATTTGTTAAAAATAAACTGTTTATTGATGGAAATCACTGTTAAATGGTGATATCGCACATGGTGATTTTTTCACATATGTGGTGAAGACAGCAATTAATTTTAATTTTTAATTTACACAATAATCTGTCACCACTTTAAAGGTTTGCTTCCTTAACATTAAAGGCTTGCAGTGGTTTTAGGCTTGGAGAAGTCTCATTTTACATATCATGTGAAGCTTTATACCCAAATATCAGGCAAATATCTAATTCAAACTATCAAGTCACTCAAGGACTGTGTAGGAAAAAGCAGAGTGGGGCCTCTGGCATAATAACATCTAGTAATTTTTTTAAAGACCCATGTGCTATTGTATGACCCTGATGTCTCCAAACGTTTGTGAAAATGCAATGAACTATTCCTTTTATTAAAGGATTCATGAATGCTCTCCAGCACTGCTAGATCTTTCTCAGATACTAAGGCTAAAGACTGCAAAGTACGGCTTTCTAACCTTTTTAGCAATGAGAAAAAGAAATTCTTATATCAGGAAACCCATTGCCAATTATTTTCATGATAAATAAGAGAAAAAGTAAAAAAGTAATATGCAAAACAGAAAGATCAAGTCTTACACTTAAATGAGTTGTCCAGTTCTTTTTTTATATTAATTAGGCTTACTATGGCCTTCAGTGTATATTTAGGGCCACATGTAGGTCTAAAATTCACTTTGTTCCCCATAGCAACCAATCAGAGTGCCCCTCTCATTTTCCCAGAACACTATTTGAAATGAAAGGAGAGCTCTGATTGGTTGCTATGGGCAATAAAGTGAATTTTAGACCTAGACAGTTTTCATACATGTGTCCCTTAAACTTTATTTATGTAATGTGTTCAGTGTTTTTGTGTTTTCTACTTTTATTTTTATTATTATGTGTATGGCAGGAAGTGATCATGTTCCATTTGAAACATATAATGTATACCCTACTGTATAGAGGAGGCGACTGACTTGCTGAATAGTGTGCATGTGCGCTATTCAGGGGGCCATTGCTGCTACTGAGGCCTACCTTAGCCCTCCCCTAATGAGATGTCACACTATACAGAGTAGTGTGACATCCAGTTCGGGCAGGGTGGTGAGTGGCTATACTATAGCTGTGACGGCCTCTTGACTAGCGCGCATGCATAGTGTATACAGCACCAGTACCTACTGCCATACACATAGCAATAAAAATAAATGTATAAACCAAACAATTAATGTATATAACACATTACATCAATCAAGTCTATATATACAGTTCAGCCTAAAGTGAGCCTAATTAATTAGACAACTAACTGGGCAACCTCTTTAAAGAGACTCTGACTAGTGTGTATGCTCAGTAGAGGATTATACTGGGGATGCATGCTAGTAAAGCAACAGGCCAGGGGTCCTAACATGTAGTCACCCACAACACTCCCCGAGAGAAATGTTACACTATAAAGAATAGTTTTACCTTTATTTAGGTTAGGGCTGCAGGAAACAAGACTATAGCAGCAACGGCTTACTGACTTGTGTGCGTTATTAAGCAGGCTCTGTTATAGTGTCTGTAGTAAGGGATGACGTTCTGAAACGGAAAGTCATCACTCACTGCCATACGCGCAGTAATAAAAATAAAAGTGTAAAACTCACAAATACATAACATCATTACATCAATAAAGTTTATATATACACTATTTCTCATAGAAAGCCTAATTAATACAAAAAAAGAACCAGACAACCACTTTAATTCAGAACCTAGATGCCAGGCCAAAAATGTATCCTGACTCCAGGCTTCCAACCTGAAATTATTTTGATCGAACCTCGAGTTCGATCAAACCCTAACTTCCTAAATCCACTATTATTTTAGACATCAGACCCCAAGTCTTAAAGTTTGGGGTCAAAATTCTCTCTGGGTGTTTGCTCTGTGGGACAGCTCCCATTCCACCTCCTTTACATGGAAACCCTACTGCTGAGCTTAAGTTCACTTGCCTGCTTTGGTGCAATATTGTTCACCTAAGCAGTCTAGAGCAATGAGTAAAGGGTACCTATCACCACCACACAAACACAAAAAATGTATAGTAGATGAACTTAAGACTTTTATCAAATATACGTCATTAGCAAGTTAGAGGATTCCCCTCAGTATTACAGGGAAACAGGTTTTGCTTTCACTTTGGCAGCCAAAGATCATAATCTGTTAAGTTTCCCTCTGTGCAGATGCCAACTGTGCAGGGGGAGCTGAGGACATAGCTGCTTGTACAGGGTTAATCTGAGTTTCTCAATGTACATACAATGAGGACATATGTCTCACAGGGTTTACCTGTTGCTACTAGCCTCCTCCTCCTCCTCTTCCATAGCACACAGGCATTCATATTACACTACTGCTAGTTTAATAACACCCTGTAATAATTTAGCAGCACAGAGCTTCCCAGTGTGCAGATGGTACATACTTACAGGTTCCACCCTGCATAGTGGACTCTGCCAACTCTGGAGAAGGAAGTTTCACAGAACTATCAACATAGTGATCCATCATGCTGTCAGGAGCCGTTTTGGCATGTCTTTAGCCCTGTCTTAAAGAGCCGGAAATTTTTTTTTTTTTTAAACGGAATTACATAAGGTTCTCTGGAGGAAATTGATTCTCTTTAAGCAATGGGACATCAAGGAAAATGGGGTAGGTAGCCAAGCGAAGATTATGAGATTATGTCATGAAATAGAATTAGTGCATACACGTGGCAGTTTTATAAAGAAAGGTTCTGCCTTTACAAATAACAACACAAGTTGGGTGAATCAGTGAGGGCTACCCAAGAGATGCGTTTGTTACCAAGATAAAATAGCATAGAGAAAGGCTGTGCATGTGATTGCTAGCATAGACAGAAACAACAAACATACATTCTCCTGCTGTGGAATATAATATCCAAGAGAATGAAACATCAACTATAAGGGGGAATCCTGGGAAACTTTAGAACCCAAGAGGAATGTACATGTTACTTTCTACAATACCCCAAGAAAAAACATCTCTGTCTTTGAGATGTATTTAAATTAAATACTGCATTAATATAGATGAATCCAGGGTCATCCAACACTGCCAATATACATTCATTACTTGATAATCTTAAAGGCATTGTACACATTCACATTTTTTTCTAAGTATGCTGTCATGGCTGTAAGGTAAAAAACAAAAAAAAAAGTAATCACTTCTGTCCTTACTAGAGATGGGCCAAGTTCTCAAAAATTGGATTCTGTGACTTCTCTGAATTTTCAGACAAAATTCGTTTCGGTCCGAATTGCTTCTGGACGAATCGCGTTAAAAAACAGCTATTTCCAGGCTGCACAAAGCCTGCAGGGTGCTGTAGAACGTTTTGCCATGCTTAAATATGCAGAGGGAGCTTGGTTTGGTCTTCATACAATGTTGTTTTTAGTAAAGACACCATATGACTGCCACCGCTCTTAGAATCGCTTCACTATAAAAAATTCCCTGGGCACTTAAAAGGGCAAACTGACCAAAAAACTCAACGGGAATGTTTGCCTGATAAAGTCATGGCAGTGAAAGCCGGAAAAAAACAAGCTCAGGTGGCAACATCAGTGACAGTGTGTGGAGGTGACGGCGGCAGCCAGAGCAGCATGAGGTCAGAGAGTGGCACAATGGCACAGTGTGTAGGTCATGGCAGCAGCCAAAACAGCAGCATGAAGTCAGACAGTGGCACAATGATATTCTGGAGGTGTCAAAACAGGAGTAGGCCACAGAGTGGCACAATGACACAGTGTGGAGGTCACGGCAGCAGCCACAGCAGTAGCATGAGGTCAACAGTGGCACAATTTACAGAGTGTGGAGGTCACAGCAGCAGCCACAGCAGCAGCATGATATCAGACAGTGGCACAATGACAAATTGACAAATTCTGGAGGTGGCAAAACAGTAGTAGGCCACAGAGTGGCACAATGACAGAGAGTGGAGGTCACGGCAGCAACAGCATGAGGTCAGAGAGGGCACAATGACACAGTGTGGATGTCATGGCACCAGCAAACAGCAGCAGCAGCATGAGGTCAGACAGTGGCACAATGACAGAGTTTTGGGGGTGGTGGCCCAAAACCAGTTCCTGGTAAAGATGGTGGTAGGCAGATGGAGAAACTGGCAGCAGATGTTGTGACATCAGGCGGGTGGTGGCATCAGAATAGTGGTGAGGCAGGTAGTTTGAACCCAGACTCATTTCTCACAGTTTGGGTGAGGCGTCATGCTGATGTAGTCTGACCCTAAGGGATTGGTGTGTGGAAATCCTGGCTGATCCCGTCGATTCTCTTGACAAAGGTCAGTCGTTCCACATTTCCCGTGGTCAAGGGGGGTTCTCCTTGGGGTTACGATGGCCCCCCGCACTAAAACACCGCTCTGATGCCACACTACTGGCCGGGCAGGACAGCTTCTCCACTGCAAACTCGGCAATTGCGGCCACACATCCATTTGGCTGCCCAGTAGTCCAGCGGATTCTTCTAAACTGGGGTGGCAGAGTGCTGTCCAAGTAGGCCACAACCTGTTGGTTCAGGGTCTGCTCCAGGCCCTGTGTGCGGGCGACTGCCCTCCTCACTAGGCGGGGTGAAGGAAGCTGCTCATCAGTGACTCCAGACTTAGGTTGCTGCTGATGGGAGCGGGTACTGCTCCTACCTCCCCACCTTCCCCCAGCAGCCGCGGCAGTAGTACGTGAGCGCTGAAGAAACCCCCGGTCAGACCTGTCAGAGGAGGGATGATGCCGCAAAATAGGCAACGGCCAACTGACTACGGAGGATTTCCCTATAGTATTTGAGTTTGTCCTCCCTCTCAGCAGCTGGGAAAGGTTCCCAAATTTTTGGGCCGGTAGCGAGGGGCCAATAGGGTGGAGAGCCAGAAGTCATCCTTCTGCCGGATGGTGACTATTCGGCTGTCACTAGACCCGGCAAACAGCATGCTGCGGGACATCTGCACATTTGATTCCGAGGGCTCCCTGCCCCCCATCTCCACTGTATACTGGCCACGGTGCTTCGGGGCATTGCCTCGTCTTCCTCATCTCCATCTCCCTCCTCCAGCTGCTCCTGCTCCTCCTCTCTTGTCACCTGGGTAGAAAAATCCACTCATTTCACCCAGACAATTTCTTTCTGCTCCAATGTCCTCCTGCTCCTCCTCCATTTCATTCCCCACTGGACTCATTTGGCCGCAAGATGTAGTCCCACGTCTCCAGTCCCCTGCCCAGACAGGTTTTTCAGCATCTGTTCCAGGACATGAAGCAGTGGAATGACGTTATTCATCCCATAGCCCTGGCGAATGACAAATAACGTTGCCTCCTCGAATGGCCTCAACAAACGGCAGTTGTCACGCATGAGCTGCCACTGGCTGACATCAAAGTTACACAGGGGAGTACTCCTGTCTGCCTGGATCATCAAAAAATGTTAAAGGCCTTTCTTGTTCATACAGTCGGCCCAACATGAATAGAATTCCAACGGGTGGAAACATCGCATATCAGAGTGTGTTTGGGGGAGGCCGTTCTGCCGCTGCAACTCGAGGAGGGTGTTCCTGGCTTTGTAGGAATGGATGAAGTGCATGCACAGTTTCCTGCCCATTTTCAGAATCTTCTGAAATCGGTGGAAGACTTCAGAACCTTTTCACAACCAGATTGAACACATGTGCCATGCAGGGCGCATGGACCATCCCTCCTCGGTGCAGCGCGGACACCATGTTCCTCCCATTGTCCATCACCATGGTTCCGATTTGCAGTTGGCGTGGAGAAGCCACACATCGATTTCTTGCTGCATGAGCGGAGCAGTGCCTCCCCTGTGTGACTTCGTTCGCCGAGGCAAGCCAGGTGTAGAACTGCGTGACACCGCTGTGTCCTACACATGTGGTATGATGGAGCAGTACTTGTGGAGGCTGAGATGGTGGTGGTGGTGGAGGAGGAGGAGGCGGACATTGGCGCAGGAGCCGCAGTTTGACAACGTGGAGGAGAAAGCGGCGTCTCCTGTCCAAGTTGTTGGTGTGCCTGGGCCGTGAGCACATTCACCCAGTGGGCCGTAAAGGACATGTACTGGCCCTGACCGTAGTTACAGCTCCAGACGTCCGCGCTGCCGTGCACCTTGGAACAAACCGATAAGCTCAAGGACTGGCCCACCTTCTGTTCTACATATTTATGAAGTGCTGGTACTGCCTTTTTGGAAAGGACATTACGGCTTGGAACTCTCCATCTCGGCTCGGCACAAGCCATTAGTTCTCTGAATGGTGCAGAGTCCACCACTTGGAAAGGGAGGGACTGCAGTACCAACAACTTGGACAGGAGAACAGTCAGCTTCTGCACCTTAGGATGGTGGGACACATACTGTTGTCTCTTTGCAATCGCCTCGCTGAACGACTGCTGGCGCCATGAGTAGCGAGGAGCAGAAGCATCTGGACCGGGAGATGATGGCAAAGAGAAACAGCTCCCTTCTGCAGAGGTGGTGGAGCCTTGACTGGCTGCAATGGCATGCATGCCACTGGGCGCTGCTGCTGCTGTTGCTGCAGCGGCAGGATGGACCACCACATCTGAGCCACGTTTCTCCCAGGTCACCGGATAGTGACACTGCATATGTTGACGTATGGCCGTGGTGCCAATGTTAACTCCCTGGCCACGCTTCACTTTCTGCCCACAGATTCTACATATACCCATATTCGGCTCCTCTGGTGTCTTATCAAAGAACTGCCACACCGCCGAGTATCTGATTTTATCGCCAACGCTCCGCACTGAGTGACTACTACCACCGCTGCCTCGCTGCGCACCTGTGCCGCTACTTTATGGACCTGCGAAGTGGGTTTTCTACCCCGTGGCCGCTTGGCTCCCGACCTCACACTGCTGCTACCCTGCTGACTCACGGCCACACAACCCACTTGCTGGCTGCACCGCTGCCTGACGCGCAAGCTGACGTCCTCTTCTCCTGACGATGATGAAGCCCTTGCCTCACCCGGCTCCCAAGTGTGGTCGGCTACATCATCATCGATTTGTGTTTCATCGTCACTCCTGTCCTCATCACCGGTCTTGGTATGCAGAGGCTGACCCCTCACAACAGGACATCACATGCCATTCTCCACATCTATACTTTGCCGCCTACTGCAAGAAGCAGGGGATATTGGCCCCATTTCTTCGCTGCCAAATAGCTTCTGACTGCCCTGCTCAAATTGTTCATCCTCGCTATATAGTGCCGCTGAGCCCAGACCACATAGTAGATCTCTGGCTGAGGGAACCGGATGGGACAGAGGCGGGTTGAGGACAGGTGAGGGCCGCTGACCCACGCCCGGGCCATGCCAACTAATGGTTGTGTCTGACGTTCCCACCGACTCTTGGCTGGGGTTGTCAGATGTCATCTGGGAGGAAGTGGATGACCTAGTCAACCAATCAAGATCCATTGGGTTGCTGAACAACACACGGCCGCTAGATGATAGCGGCAGTTGTGGCCTCACCGAGTGACCCCTGCTGTGACGTCCCTTGCTGTGCTGCGACCTGGGCCTGCTCCAGGAATTTTGTGCCACGCCCCCCCGCAGGGGGAAGAGCCTGACCCCTCTTTTGTCTGAATCCCTGTTTGTTCTAAAATGTACGGGACTCTTTTTTGGGATAAAAGATATCGTATATGAAAAATTTTCCACACCCTGAATTTGACCCCAAATAAACCCCAAAGTAACAAGCTTGGAAAACCCCCCTTGGTTTATAAATTGCGCTCCACAAAGGGCCGGGAAAAAATGTACTTGAATGTGCCGAATAAAAACACTGTGAAATTTTACGGGAATATAAAAGCCAAAACGGTTTTAATTAACCTTGGGAAATGAATCATGCACGGGTTTAAAAATTGCTTCTTTTCCGGGAAAAAAGAATGTTTCGGGGTCACGTCAAGGGGGGGGCTGTGGGGCCCTAACTGGAACCCAGCCCCTGTCCCTGCCTACTTGCCCGGGGTTTCCCCCAAAGGCCCCGACGGAAACGGGCGCCCAGCCCTTTCCCGCTGCTAAAGTGTTTGGGGCCGTAGAAAAAGAATAGTCAACCGTCCGGGTCAATACCCAAATAGGAATGCCAAAGCCACAAATCAAAACCACAGGAATAAACATAAAAAAGCCCAAGGTAAAAAGCCAAACGGAAGCAAACCCAAAAAATCGGGAGACAACCCCGGAAGTCGGGGAGAACAAGCCGAGGTCAGGAATACGGGTTAAAGCAAAACCACAACAAAAAAACAAGAACTAAAAGGTAGCCGGGAAATATCAAAGGCGAAGCGGGTCAGTTTTAGGGAGTTTTAAATGGGATTCCGGGGAAAACCGCCCCTGCAGCTGTTTGGGAAAACGGCCTCCGGGTCCTCCCATTGGCGGGTGTACTCGCCCCCTTTTCGGGAAAGGGGCCCTGGGGCACCCGTCCTCCCCGAAAATGTCAGCACCCATGTGTATCAGGGGGGTAGCGCACATCAGCTTTTTGCGGGCCTGTCTCAGTTTTGAGCACAGTTAGCCCTGACAGAAACCCCCCCCTTTTAGGCGGGGGCCACGGGGACCCTTTTCCCCGGGTTTGGGTTTCTAACTCCCCCCTATGCAAAACTGGAGAAGGAACCCTAGAGGGCGGAGCCCCAGGGGAAAAACCCTCTTCAAAGTGCACGACGGGACATGTAAAACAGAGAAAAGAGGGTAATTTCAGCCGAAAAAGGGGACCGGGGTTAACCCCCTCCTGAACAAAATACGGACTTTTTCGGGTACGGGTTTGGAGGGTTAATTTTTTCACCGGGGAGGACGATTCTGGCAACCTTAGCCCCGACCCATCAATTCACAAGTTGCCGCATGGGCCCTTAAACGCTGGGCACCCCCGCTTCCAGATGAACATTAGCCTGCACATCGGGTTTTTGCCGAGCATGGAAAGGAGAAAATCGTAAAACACACTTTTGTCCCCACCTACTTATTTCCCTAAAAATTCCGGGTAAAAACATTGGATTATTTTTTCGAAGAAAAGGGCCCCCCCAACCCCAAACGTCAGGGGCCGGGCCCCTCCATGACAATTTGAATACACTTTTCAAATTGAAATGGATCCGCCACCATCTCCAGCTCAGGGGAACAATATTGGTTTTGCCCCCCAAAGCTAGTGGATGGGGGTTAATAGCCACTACCCGCAGTGAGTCAGATAGCGGTTAAAAAAGGTTTCCCCCCAGACGTTTGGCAAAAGACGCATCAACAAAATTGAAGCTGATCCAGAATCCACAAAAGCCCTCCCAGAACCGGACAGTGACAAGTTGAAAACTTAAAATGGTAGCAGCAACTTTTTTAGATACCAAAAGGAAATAAACCCCGTTTGCCTAGGTGATCCTTTTGGGTGACCACCCCCCGGGGTTGGATTTTTTCCCACCTGGGTTTCCGGGTTTTTGGAGCTTTCCGAATTCTGTGTCCATTTTCTACCCCAGTAGAACACCAACCCCCGGATGCCGAGTAATTCCTTCGGTCATAACCGCAGTGACAGAAAAAAACCCCTACTTTTCATTGGTCCCTGGGTTTACGTCCGGGAAACAAAAGGGTTTAGGGGGGTACCAGGTGTGGACCCCCGGGGGGGGAAAACCCTTTTTTTTCCGTCCTCCCTAAAACGCGTCCCCGACGAACGGCCAGTGCCCTGGCCTCATCTAAAGTACCCGGGGTAAAGGGGAAGCCCCCCAAAAAATCCTTTTAAAATGGTCAGCTTAAAACCCAATCTTTAAATGGCATCTTTAGAGCGCCTCGTTCCACCCAGGGCGGAACGCACCAGCGACGAAATTCGGAGCAAAACCCCCTCCACATCTTCTTTACCCTGCCCCCAAGGGGTCAGCGAGCCCAGCCAAAGTTCCCCAATTTTGGGTCATTAAAGAATACCCCTAAAAACGGCCAAAAGAACCTGTCCACAGGGAAAACAGTTAGGGGATTTAATTGGGGGGTAACGGGAAAAAGCCCACTCCTGGGGGGGGGCCCTGCAGAAGGACATAACAATTTCCCCCCCATTTATCCTCATTCCCTGAGTAAAGGGGGGAAGGGGGGCCCCCCCCCCCAAAATACAGGCAAAAACCCCCTTAAATGCCACAAAGGCCCCCCTGTTACCTGCAAACCGTCCGGGAACTGGATAGGAGGTTTCCCCAGGAAAGGGGGAAAGGGAATGCCCGGGGCCCTCTGTTAGGGTAGCCTCCTGTTTTTTCTATCCTCCGCCCCGTTTCCCGGATAGCTGGGGTTAGCCCCCGGGATCTGCTCTACCAGAGCTTTTCATTGGGGGGCCATAGTGGGGGGTAGAGCCTTTAACCCGGTTTTGGCCTGTGATAATTTTCACGTCAAGGGGGGGGGGTGCGTTTAGCCCTAACTGGAAACCCCGCCCCTTGTCCCGCCTACCCTTGGGAACCCTGCTGGCCCCCCGGGGGCAGAAAGGGAACGGGTCAGTCCCCGCGCCCGCTAAAATGCTGGGGCTGTGGGGAAGCAAGAAAGTCAAAAAAGTCCAGGTCCCAAAATTCAAATAGGAAAAGCCAAAGCCCCAAATCAGTACCCGAGGAAAAAACGTAAAAAAGGGCCCAGGTTTAGAAGCCAAATGGAAGCAAAAGGGACAAAATTAGGAGGCAACCGGAGTCAGGAGAAAAAAAGCCGAGGCCCGGCATACTGGTTAGCAAAACAACAAAACAAAGAACAAAAAACAAAAAGGCCAGGAAAATCACAGGCCAGCATCCCGCTTTTAGGGAATTTTTAAAAGGGTTTGGATACTGCCCCTGCAGCTGATTGGGGCCCCCGGGTCCTCCCCCTTGGCTGGTGCCCCCTCCCGGCCCCCCTGCCCCCCGGAGTTTTTTGGGCATCTGTCCCCTCACAGGGGCTTTTCACAGCAAGTGTATCAGGGAGGGGAGCGGAAAATCAGCTGTTTTCAGCCTGTCTCAGTTGAGACAGCTTACCCCCGACAGTTTCTTTTTTAAATGAAACCCCAACAGTTGGGAAAAACGGGTTAATTAAAACCCCCGGATCTAAATTGCGCCAAAAGAAATTAGCAACCAAAAATTACCCCGCTTTGTAGTGTGTTAAAATTGGGGGTTTTTTATGGTACACAAAAACCCCAAAAAAAAATTTTTAATTTAACCTTCGGGTTTCTTTTCCCCTTAAAGCTCAGGAAAAATTTCTTCTTTGGCGGTGAAAAGGAACGTTTCTTTTAGTGACCACAAAAACAAACAAACGCTTAATTAAAACCCCCGGATTAAATTGCGCCCAAAAAAAAAGAGCAACCAAAAATTTTCCCCTTTTTTAACGTGTTAAAATGGCGGTTTTTTTACGGTACGAACAACAGAAAAACTAATAATTGCCCTTTGGAACCCTTTTGAAAATTATGCTACAAGAAAAATTTCTTTTTGGAGAAGAAAAAAAAAAGTTTCTTTTAAAAAGACCAAAAAAAACAGCAGAACAACGCTTAATTAAAACCCCCGAATCTAAAAATTTCGCCCAAAAAAAAAAGAGCAACCAAAAAATTTAAATGGTTTTTTGGGTTTTTAAAAAACGCCCGGTTTTTTTTTAAATGAATTCAAGAGGAAAAAAGTCTTGATAACCCTTGGTTTTTCAATATGCCCGTGAAAAGATACCCCTTAAAATGTTTTATGCGCTGCATTGGCCCCACCCTGGACTTCCGTTTTCCAAAACCCCCCAAAATAAAACATAGAACGTTAAGAAACAGTCTCTGAAAAAGCTGAGACACCCCCCCAAAAAACGCTGTATAAAAATGAGTTTTTTTAGTATCAGCTATCCCCAAGCAGGGCCCCAGCAGCACCTTCCCGGATCAGTACAGTGAGGCGGTATGAAGGGCCCCCCGCGTCGCGCCCGGGTTTTTATAGTGCCCCGGGTTTACGTCACCCGGAAAACCCCCGGGGTTCTGATTGGCCCTTCAATTTGCACAGGGAAGCAGGGTAAAAGCCCCCTTCCTCCCCCGAGTTTCCTTTTTCCCCCCTGTAACACCATGTGCCCCGCACCCTTTTAACAATAAAAGCACACTTTGTTTCCCGGGAAATTTCTCCAAACTTCACTTCCCTTCAGAATCGAAGTTTTCCTGAAATTCTAAACGAATTCCACTTCGTTAGAATCAATTCGCCCATCTCTAGTCCTTACCTACATTCCAGCAAATCCACTGCGGGTCCTGTCCCCAGGCTTTCTGTTGTCTTCAGGCTCCTGGTGGTTGTCTGAGGCACACTGCAGCTGCTGATTGGCTCGCATGGCGTTGCCCAATGTCACAGTTCGGAAGTGAAGACTCCAAGCGGTAATGTCAGGCAATGTCACTTGAAGGAAATGATGTTGCACACCAACGGATCAAGAGTAAAATACAAGGTGCTCATGGAAGGGGTATCCGACCCCGTAGACAAATCAATCAAAAAAAGTCCATAGCACTCTTGATTCTTGCAGTGATAATGATTTAATACAAACCAAACGTGTAATATGACAAAACTCCAGAGTTTTCATGTAGTAAGAAAATTTAGGCAAAATATGATTCAGCATATTAATATAACGTTTTCGGCCCCCGACGTCAAATAAGTAAGCCAGGTCACTGAGCTGTCAGCTGCAGTACGCCCGACTTACTTCTTCAGACGCATCGAGAAGCCTAGTCGGCCGAACGTTATATAATTACGTCGAATCATTTGCCTAATTCTTACGACATGAATCTGGAGTTTTGTCAATACACGTTGGTTTGTAATTAAATTATCACTGCGAATCAAGATGTATGGACTTTTTGATCTGATTAGGCAATGTCACTGGACCTGCCAACACAGCCAATGCATATGTATTGGCTACCAGAAACTAGAAGAAAAAAAAAGACCGGCGGAGGAGAGGACCATCAGTGGCATCAGAGGTGAGTTGTTTTTTTTTTTTGGTTTGTTTTATTACAGACACAGCAGCACACTTTTAATTAAAAATGTCTAGATAGACAACACATTTAACTAGAAAACCCAAGCTCTGACATAATCAGGGAAGCATAATAAAACAAGGCCAAGGGTTCGGAAGACTGCTTTTCACACCAATTCTGTACCAATTTGTATTTCTTGATTAACTAATAACTTGGATCTTACTGAGGTTATGTCAGTGATAACAAAGTTTACAAAGAAAGTAGAAAAGTTTCTGTACAGTGAAGAATAAACTCTTGATGTCATCTGTGCTCTTAGAATCTACACAGATCTCAGCCCTCACCGTAGTGCTGTATGTACAGAAGATGCCAATGAAGGCATTAAAAAGACATGCAAAAGTTATTGTGATATGTCTATACGTGAAAGAAATAAACACATACTAAAAACATCACCCAGGCCTGTCATCATGATACGGTATGCTTTGCATAATTTACTGGAGTGTGTAATTTTCTGTTCATAATGGGAAATAATGATTACTGCATTGTGTTTGTCTCTGAGTTTTAAAAGGCTTGATACTTCAAAATGAAATCACACACAAGCGTTATGTTAGCAAATAAACAGCTCGACAACATGAAGTACAAAACAAGTCTGAAACAGAATATTCCCCTAATATAATAAAAAAAACTGCAAATATACTGTAAATCTTTACATTGTCCTCTTCCATCAAGATGTCAAACACGTTATACAGTAATAACCTAGAAAATCCTGAACATATCAAAGTAAGGAGGCATAAAATGTGGTCCAAAGGCAAACAATGTAGAACTAAGCCTGTAAAACAAATGCCTAAAAAAATAATAAAGTACATCAATAAAATTCAGTACATTTTTAAAATTCATATGCAACAAAAACATATATAAAACAGCACAGACATCAGACCAGAAAACAGAAAGGTGGGTATGCAGGAGCAAACAAACATATACCAAATAAATAGAAAGGAACCGCGCCATTTTTTTTTACATATCTTGCGCCAATATCCTTGTTCTATAGATGTGTGAACAGGCATATGCCAAAACTTGCGCCAGGCGTGGCACTTTTGAATGCGCCAAAGATATGCTATGCTATGAAAGTCATACCACACGCCAGATTTGTGATCCCAAATGCGGCAGATTCATACATACTGTGGTATTCTAAACTCCTCTATAAAGATTTAGAACTAGCGTGTCGACGCCAATGCAAGTTTCATATATGTCCCCTCAAAGAGCTTTATGTATGAAAACTGTCCAGCAGTAAGATTGTCTTTGTTGGCCATAACGTCCAATCAGAGCTCAGCTTATATTTTTTCAGAGCACTATATGAAATGAAAGCCATGCTCTGATTGGTTGCTGTGGCCAACAAAGACAGTCTTACTGCTGGACAGTTTAATAATAAATGTGGAATCCAAATATATTGTAAAAGGTTGTACTTTATTTTATTAGCAAAACCATTAAAATTGCAAGCAAAGTGTCTTCATGTGAATACGGTATCTGCCCCGCTAACGCGTTTCAAGTCGTATGGTTCACAGGTTCACAGCTTGTCCTCTACTCCGCACCCTGTCTAATTTAAAAGCAAAACATAATAAGCAAATGAGGACAAGGTTTGTTGTTACCCGCTACGATGGAAACAGGCATTGGTGAAGTCCACCAAAGAGACAAAGAAATAACAAACCAGACAACACACTTATACAGTAAAAGTCACACTACAGGAATTATATTCTTCATCCCTTCAATAAAAATACATAAGATCCTTTGTTTATTATTTAGTCCCCGTGGGATGCATGTTTTTATATCCAATATGCTTCTCTATGCCAATCCCCTCCTCTTTTCGGTAAGTTAACCATTTCCAAACCAAAACCTTTGAATGGCTACCATTCTGTTGTTCTAAAAAATATCTTGACCACTGCAGAGCTGATACACCCTCAGCCCAATCCAACTGAACCCATACCTCCCCCCCCCTCCATTCCATACCCATATCTCCCCTACCCTGCTGTGACCCCGTGAATAACAGACTCAATGCTGATTGGATTTAAATGGCCACAGCAGCCGTTTTATTTAACAAAATACAACATAAATAAATTGTTATACAAAAATATAACTCCAATATATATATATGTATATATGCCACACCATCTCATCCCCACACGCCACTATATATATACATATATACATATATATATGAACATAAATAAATATATATATCTTCCATAATAACCGTAAAACGTTAACTCCATTAACACCACAACCAGATGGGGCAGAGGTCCTTGGAACCAACCAACCAACGACCTGGCGACTAAATCCCCGAAGGGAACCAAACCACCATTTACCCCCAGCCGTACTCCACTGGCTCGGGGGTCCTAAAGCCATGCAAGATGGCTCACCCATTTTGCTCTACAGGGATTCCAGCCAGCAAGAGCCCACCACCTTCACCAGGTCGATTCACCATTTTCCAAATCATGAGGGAGTCATTCCCCGTATGAGTCCCTCACCGTATCTCCTTGTCCAATTCCAAGAACCCCCACTGACAACGGCCACCATGACAACCTACCGAAATCCCTGCCATTACAACCAAAATTAAGGGAGGGAGGGTGGGACTGTTGCTTCCTGGCCGCCGACTGGCTAACGGGCGGAAGGGGAGGCACTATGAATGCCTTCACCTTCGCCCCGCCTCCCCTTCCGGCCGCACGTCCGCAGCGGCTTAGCCACACCCAGCACGCCGGGTCATGGCGCGCCTCCCCTAGGGGGCATGGCCCGGTCCGGCGCGCTGCTGACTGCTCCATATGTTTGAGTAAGACCTTTTTCTATACCTCTCACATGTTCAACTATTCGGGTTTTTCTCATGCTGCAGCCTATATAGTACATTTCGCAGATGGTGCAATGTATTGCATATATTATGTGTGTGTATCACAGTTTATAAAGTTCCTAATAGAATATGTTTTTTCTGTGTACCAAGACGTAGACAGTTTTCATACATGTCTCCCCGTTGTATCTGTTTTTGGTCCTGCTTTTCCATCTTTCTCTTCTCTGATCTGATATCTTTGCTGTTTTTCATGGTTTTTTTTTGTACATGAACCAATAAAATGTACTTAATTTTAGATATGCACTCATTATTTTATGATTCAGGCACTGGTTTTGTAGGTTTGGCTCTACTTTGTACAGTAATGTATCGGCCCAAACTGTTGGTTGATTCCAGTGGTAGAAGTGTTCTTTGTGAATGCCACATATGCTGTACATCTTATTCTTTCACAGAGTATAAATATGTTGTGAAAAGGAATTGTAATAACAGGTTTGTGTTCAAAGATTTCTTTTATACCATTTACAGTACAGTCCCCAGAGACATGCACAGCTTGGCAGGAAAAGACTGTCCTGTCACTGGCTTCAAAGCATTTCTCCAAATTTTCATACTACCGTAGATCCTGACTTGTTCTTTTTAAGAAGTTTTATGTTTGACTCATAATCCTGAAAAAGTATTTACTTAAACAGATGTGACAGGAATGGTCACACATTCTCTGTAAGCAACAAGTGCCACTACATAATTACATAGATGTAAGGCTGAAAAAAGGCTAAGGCCTCGTTCACACGGCTTATTTGGGCACGGATTGGCGCCGTATTCCGCGCCGGATTTGCGCTTCAGTACGGCGCCAATCCGTCCCTGTCATTACGGTAATCCACTGCTCTCATAGAGAACAGTGGAATCCGTCGCTCCTCCCTGCTCAGCGAATCCGCCGCGGGGGGAGAAAGTGACATGCACATTATTTATGGCGCGTACGCGCCATAAACAATGCATTGTCTATTGGGCCGGGAGCGGCGCCCCCGCCTCGCTCCGGCCCCGCACCCGTCCCGCCCCTTATTCACGGCGGATTTGTGAGCTCAATACGGCTCACAAATCCGTCGGGAATAAGCCGTGTGAACACGGCCTAAGGCCTCGTTCACACGACTTATTCTGGGACTGACTGGATCCATACTGCGCGCCGTATTTGCGCTCCAATACAGCTTCAATCCGTCCCAGTAACTACTGTAATCCACAGTTCTCATAGAGAACTGTGGATTCCGTCTCTCCTCCCCGCTCGGCGAATCCACCGCGGGGGGAGAAAGTGACATGCACATTATTTAGATAATGACAGTCCATGGGGCCGGCGAGCTGCCAGCCCCCCGCCCCGCTGCACGGCTTATTGCCGGCGTAATTGTGGGGCGAAATCCGTCCCCGCAATTACGCCGGCAATAAGCCGTGTAAACCCCAAAAGGGACACATGTATTAAAACTGGCAAAAAACTAAAACTTGTACTCATATTTTTAGTGACCATTTCGTCAGTAAGTATGAAAGTGTAAATGTAAATGTGTCCCATTCTGAGACAAAAACGTGTGCCAAAATTTTGGGGCCAAAAAGTGCGGGAACAATTTTTTGTCCAGCCTCACCCCTTTAAAAACGACATGCATTAGTACTCCATTTTTGTGACACATTCTGTCGTGACACATTCATCTTATAAATGTGGCCCGACACGTCCCCTAAGTATTGGCGTGGACAAAACTGTTGTGTATTTTGGATGTGTGCACATTTTTAGTGCACGACCTTTCATAAATATGTCGGACAGGGCCCACAACAGATTTTTGGGCGCAAATCACCCAAGAGAAATGACAGAGCCCATTTCATACATGTCCCCATATTTCCATCCGGTTCAGCCTGTTGTCCAATAGTGTTGATCCAGAGGAAGGCACAAAACTCCGTGAAGTAGAAGCCAAGTCTTTATTTTAGTGGGAAAATTCCTTCCCGATTCCAATCAGAATTAAATCCCTGGATCAACAACCCTTCTCCATAATCTTAGTCACTATAACTTGTTATATTATTGTACTCTAGAAATGCACCCAGACCCTTTGGTACTCATTGCGTGAGTTCACTGGGTTGAGTTCCACTGACAGAAAGCTCCACAGTCTCACTGCTTTTACAGTAAAGAATCCCCTAATTTTGATACTCCTTCTACGTATTTTAGTCTTCCCATTTAGTTTATTATTTTTGTTGCCCACCTTTGCTCTACAATGTCTTTCTTGTCCACTCCTGCACAAAGCTGTCCACAATAGGGATTTGTAAAATGGTAGAAATATATTCCCATTGTGTGCATCTTTGCCCCTTTTGATACAGACTAGTTAAAGAAACTGGAGTGACTCCTTAATTATTTCACTAATTCGGTTCAGGAACCCAGTATTAAACTCACCTGCCATTGGTTGCCAGAAGTTTCACCCAAGTCCGGTGACTATGAGACCAAGAAAACCTCAATACTATAAACAAGAGACAGCTAATGGCATGGGTGGAAGGGCTTTACATTTTTCGTAGGAGTAACCCCAAAAGGGAAAAAAAAGTAAAAGCTTTATACGTCTTTTCTATTTAATCATTCCTGCTTTTAGTTTAAATCAGTGTTACTCAACTCCAGTCCTCAAGGCCCAAAACAGGTCAATTTTCGGGATTTCCTCAGTTTTGCAAGTGATAAAACCCCACCACCCCACTTTATTATTTACCCATGCTAGAACGGTTGGACCTCCTTTTGCCTTCAGAACTGCCTCAATTCTTCGTGGCATAGATTCAAAAAGGGGTGCTGGAAGAAATTCCTCAGAACTTGGCCAAATTTGACTGATGGCATCACACATTGCCGCAGATTTTTCGCTCACATCCATGATGCAATCTCCAGTTTTTTCCCCCACATCCCCAAAGATGCTCTATTGGATTGAATCTGGTGACTGTGGGGGCCATTTGAGTAATGAAATCATTGTCATGTCAAGAAAACCAGTCTGAGAGATTCCCCTTTTTACATGGCCATTATCCGCTGAAAGTAGCCATCAAAAGGGACATTGTGGCAAAAGGGATGGACATGGTCACAACATACTCGGAGGGTGTGGTTTTTCAACGATTCTCAATTGGTACCAAGGGCCCAAAGAGTCCAAGAAAATATTCCCCACACCATGACACCACCACCACCAGCCTGAACTGTTGATACAAGGCAGATGGATCCATGCTTTCATGTTTTTGACGCCAAATTCTGACCCTACCATCCGAATGTCGCAGCAGAAATCGAGACTCATCAGACCAGGCAACGTTTTTCCCAATCTTCTACTGTCCAATTTCGATGACTTGGGCAAATTGGAGCCTCAGTTTCCTGTTCTTAGCTGAAAGGAGTGGCACCCGGTGTGGTCTTTCTGCTGCTGTAGCCCATCTGCCTCAAAGTTCGCCGTACTGTGCGTTCAGAGATGCTCTTCTGCCTACCTTGGTTGTAACGGGAGGCTATTTGAGTCACTGTTGCCTTTCTATCAGCTCGAACCAGTCTGCCCATTCTCCTTTGACCTCTGGCATCAACAAGGCATTTCCGCCCACAGGACTGCCGCTCACTGGATGTTTTTTCTTTTTCGGACCATTCTCTGTAAACCCTAGAGATGGTTGTTCGTGAAAATCCAAGGAGAACAGCAGTTTCTGAAATACTCCGACCAGCCCCTCTGGCACCAACAACCATGCCACGTTCAAAGGCACTCAAATCACCTTTCTTCCCCATACTGATGCTCGGTTTGAACTGCAGGAGATTGTCTTGACCATGTCTACATGCCTAAATGCACTGAGTTGCCGCCATGTGATTGGCTGATTAGAAATTAAGTGTTAACGAGCAGTTGGACAGGTGTACCTAATAAAGTGGCCGGTGAGTGTAATTATCCGTGCAGTCTGTGGAGATCCTGAGAATATGACCTGTTGATGGGCCTTGAGGAATGAAGTTGAGAAGCACTGATTTAAAGGGAACCTATCTGGTAGTTTTTGCTAAATTATCTGAAAGTAGGATGTGACAGAAGAAGAAGCTGAGCTCTGTGATACAAAGGTGTATATGACTCGGAGCAGGAGTAAAAAGTTGAGAAAATACCAACTGGATTCCTTAAGGCTATATCTACTCAGCTTATGTTAAAATACCGTCGAAAATCCAATGGTATGTTAACATCATTGTACTGCGGTTTTTCCCGCATGTTTGTGCTAAAGACTGCAGTGGGTTTTCGGATTTGGCACCGGCCCAGTACATTGACTGTACGGGAATCCGACGGGAGTCTGCTGAACGATAGAACATGTCCTATCTTCCGTTGTATGGCCGGCGGTTTAGAAATCCAACAGTAGAAAATCTCTGCTGTGTAGACATAGCCTAAGAGACAGTGAGAGTCCTGCTTACCCCACCTACATACAGTGATTACATTACATTAGTGGTTGTACCAAGCAAACTGTCAACCACTGTAGGTGGGTGAGGTTAGCGGTAGTTCAACTTTCGGTTTGATTTTTTTTCTCTGAATCTTACTTAGAAATCTGTCTCCAAATCATATAATCCTATATATCACAGAGCTCAGCTCCTCTCCTCTATCATATAAACCTATATATCACAGAGCTCAGCTTCTCTCCTCTATCATATAACCCTATATATCACAGAGCTCAGCTCCTCTCCTCTATCATATAACCCTATATATCTCAGAGCTCAGCTCCTCTCCTCTATCATATAACCCTATATATCACAGAACTCAGCTCCTCTCCTCTATCATATAATCCTATATATCACAGAGCTCAGCTCCTCTCCTCTATCATATAACCCTATATATCACAGAGCTCAGCTTCTCCCCCTCTATCATATAACCCTATATATCACAGAGCTCAGCTTCTCCCCCTCTATCATATTACCCTATATATCACAGAACTCAGCTCCTCTCCTCTATCATATAATCCTATATATCACAGAGCTCAGCTCCTCTCCTCTATCATATAACCTTATATATCACAAAGCTCAGCTTCTCTCTTCTATCATATAACCCTATATATCACAGAGCTCAGCCCCCCTTTTCTAACCTCTGATCCTTCAATATAACCCTATATATCACAGAACTCAGCTCCTCTCCTCTATCATATAACCCTATATATCACAGAGCTCAACTTCTCTCCTCTATCATATAACCCTATATATCACAGAGCTCAGCTTCTCTCCTCTATTGTATAACCCTATATATCACAGAGCTCAGCTCCTCTCCTCTATCATGTAACCCTATATATCACAGAGCTCAGCTTCTTTCCTACTATCACTTCCTGTTCCCATATAGGGCAGCATAAACCACCTGACAGGTACCCTTTAACAAATGCACTGAAAAACACATCAACATCCAAGACCGCATCCATCGTTATGGGGTTTGCCACAAAAACATTTATGGCCTATCAAGAGTACAGCGGTTCCTCTGATTTCAGTCTGCCAGGTAAGGCATTCTAATTCATGCAAAAGTGACTGGAGAGTTGGCTCTATTTAAAGGGGTTCTCCAGTTCCTTAAAAAAAATAATATTATGCCCCAAAAAAAAAGAAATACTATACTCACCTTCCTCAAGTTCCCGGTTCCAGCGCTGCATCTCATTGGTCTTCTGTTTTGATTCTTCTACTTCCAAATGGGCACATCAATCAGCGGCTACAGCAGTCGTATTCGTGACCACTGCAGATAATCAGCATCTGTGGCAGTGATGTCCACATTCAGAAGTGGAAGAGTAAAAACAGAAGTCAGGAGAGATGCAGAGCTTTAGCCTGGGACCATTGGAAGGGGAGTATTTTTTGGGGGTGCAGAAAGAGTATAATTTCAGATTTTTTCTGGGAACTGGAGAACCCCTTTAAAGGGGTTGTCTCACTACACTGATTCATGTTACCACATTCCTGTTTTCTTGGTTTTACTTTGAAGTCATGGACGTGTTTACTGGCTTCTACTAGGCTGCAGTAGAAGCCAGGTCTGTAGCTTTAGAGACCAGCACTGGCAGTCTATCAGGAGAGATGAAGCAGGTCTGTAGCTATAGCGACCACAGGAGCTGATGCAGCCCATACAAGAAGGGATATCTAGGAATAGGTAGGATACTGTTGATGGACATATATCGCTCAGGGGCTCGGCGACCCCTCCGCACAGCCGCCGGGTGTTAGCTGGTAACAGCGCCGGCGGTTGGCTCCACCCGCTGGCGCTGTGTAACCCATCAGACACCACGGCAAAGATGGCCGCGGCGTCGGAATAAACGCCGATCGGTGCCGCTCACCGTTTTTCAGCCCGATCGGGACATCAGCGATAAGATCGTGGAGTCCTGACGGGCTAACATGGCAGATCAGAGCCTTGTGAAGGCTCTAATCACTGCCATGTTCCTCTTTGCCCCACTTCCTGTCTGCGGACGGAAGTGGGGATACCGGCATCTTTGTACACCCTAATGCATTGCCTATGCAATGCATTAGGTTGTATTAACAATCGCGCCCCCTAGTGTTCAAGCACAATAGGGTTACTAAATGTTACAGTAAAAAAAATAAATAAATAAAGTTTTAAAGTACAAAAAAAAAAGTATTAATAGTTCAAATCACCCCCCTTTCCCCATTTTACAAATAAAATCATTAAAATAATAAAAAAGTTACACATATTTGGTATCGCCGCGTCCGAAAAAGTCCGATCTATAAAAAATATAACATCATTTATCCCGTACACTGAACACCGTAGAAGAAAAAAAATCCAAACGCCAAAATTGTGTTTTTTGGTCATTTTACGTCAATCAAAAAATGGAATAAAAATTATCAAAAAAGTCGCATGCATTCCAAACTGCTAGCGATAAAAAGTACACTTCAGCCCGCAAAAAATGCCCCCTCACTGACGTCCGTAGGTGTTAGTACAAAAAAGTTATTGGTCGCACAAAATGGCGCCGTGGCGCAAATTTCAAAAATAGAAAATGTTTTGAATTTTTTTACGGTACCAAAACATAATGGAAACCCTACATGTTTGGTATTGCCTGTAGAATACAGATAACACATTATATTTACTGAAGATTGAACTGCGTAAAAGCAAAACCCCTGCAAACATGGCGAAAATACATTTTTTTTCACAATTTGTCCCACTTGGAATTTTCTTGCGGTTTCCCAGTATATTCTATAGTATAGTGAATAACACCATTAGAAAGTACATCTTGTCCCGCAAAATAAAAGCCCTGATGTGTCTATATAGGTGGAAAAATAAAAAAGTTATGGCTTTCAGAAGGCGAGGAGGGAAAAACGAACGTGTCACCCAAAAAAAAAACGCCGGGTCCTTAAGGGGTTAAGTCTATGAGAGATAAAGAGGCAGCCAAAGAAGCTGGCCATACATATAATGCCTAAATGTATTCAACTTTATGTAACAATCTGGGTCTTGGAACCAGTTTTATAAAAAGAAGTTGGTCTCATTTAAGTAGTTTATGGCCAAAGAAATAGCATTTTACAGAAGAAATGTCAGGTTATTCTGGTCTAAGTGTGTGTGTCTCAATCATTTGTAAAAGTTACACTGTAATGTCATGTTAATACGTATTATTCGTTGCTACGACCAACCACTGTTATTAAGAAAACAGTAGGCTTTTGTTTTATGAATGATTTTGTGCCTGTAGAAAATTACAACCTTTACATAAAATACGTAGACACACAATAGCTGGATTCAGTCTGTTTTAATTCACCAACAATTTAATCTAGGTAGTTCCAGAGGTGGGAGAATAGAGGAACATCCTTCAAAAGACATTTAAAGCACCAAAAGTAGAAAGCTTGTAAAAAAAAATGGCATTTAAGAAAACAGCAGTTAATAGCAATCCAAAGTGACTTTTGGCAAATGATTTTGGGGATTTTCAGAACTGGAGATGTTACATCAAGTATGATCATGTGGAGCCACTTTTCTGGATTTCCTGCCAGTAATCTCATTGAAGAGCACTACAGTCAGCATCTCCTCCTCCTGAAATGGCTGCTTAGAAAGGTTAAACTCGATTGGACAACAGATGAACATAAAATATGAATAAGTCTCAGAAATGTTTTAAAACCTAAACACCTAAGGCAGAGGCTTAACTTCAAGCTATTGGGCCCTGGTGCAAAAAGTGAAATGGGGCCCCCCAGTTACTATGCACTATTTACAATGCTGGTATCTTCTTATGTGGCAGAAGAGCTTTTGGGCCCCCTCAGGCTGCTGGGCCCAGTAGCGACTGCTACCGCTGCACCCCCTGTAGCTACGCCCTTGACCTAAGGTGGTGGGGTACATAGCATAGAAGCAGGCCATGTGCCTGCTCTGGAGTCTATAGACTTATCCCTCCTCTATGGTACTAAGCGGCAATAACCAACGTAGGACTTCTTTCTCCAGAGTATCTGCTTTGCCACCCAGTAAAAGAATGGAGAATTGGCCCAAGGGTCATTGAAAGATGTGAAGCAAAGAACGGCTCTTTAAAGGGGTTGTCTCACTACAAGGATTGTTTTTTATGTTAAAGATCTTGCAAAAACAAGTCACTTTGCAATATGTGTCCATTAACAGTTTCTTACCTGTTCTGAGATACCCCCTCTTTTATGGGCTGCATCAGCTCCTCAGGACGCTATAGCTACAGATCTGTTCCATCTCTCCTGATAGGCTGTCAGCACTGGTTGCTATAGCTACAGACCTGGCTTCTACTGCAGCCTAATAGAAACCAGTAAACACGCCCCTGAATTTAAAATGAAACCAAGATAACAGGACTGAGGTAAGATGAATCAATGTAGTGAGACAACTCCTTTAAGTCCTTTGAGACTAAACCAGGCACCATAATGACAGCCCATTTTGATCTTTTCTATGGGGCTCATTCTCTTCTATAAATTCTCCGGTTATGTGCACTCAACTAATACATTTAGAATTCTCTCCCCAGCCTCATCCAGAGATGTCAGCAGTTTTGAGGGCTTTAAACTGCTAAAAGAGTCCCTTTAAGTCACCGGTATAATAAGAGATGCACTAAGGCCATGTTCACACGGCTTAAAATGGGACGTATTTCAGTCTGTAATTACGTGGCGTAGTGCACGAATTATGGCTGGAATACGTCCCAGTCATTACGGTAATCCACAGTTCTCATAGAGAACTATAGATTACGTCTCCTCTCCCTGCTCTGCGAACACGCCGCGGGGCGAGATAAGTGACATGTGAATTACCAGCTGCGTATACGTGCCGCTAGTAATGATAGTCTATGGGCCGGCGAGGTGCCACCCCCCCGCTCCCTCCCCCGCTACTGCCCCGCCCCCGGCCACACGGCGTAATAGCGGGGTGTAATTACGCCCCGCAAATAAGCCATGTGAACCTAGCCTAAAAGTTCACCATAAATCAATTGTCATCCCAACCTGACCTAGAATACCTTGAACATAGAAGAACATGGAGTCATTCATTCGACTGTTTCAATTGCTTTACAAAGACAAAATATAGTGAGAAAATCTTCATTCTAGAAGAATAACGGATGCTACTAGTTTAGGAAATGCTATTTAGACATTTTTCTTTAGAATTTTTAGTGAAACTTCATTCACAATAATATTTGATCTGTTATCGTCCATTACTGAGCAGGGTCAGATCCCAAAGCAGGAAAAAATAACAAAATTAACTTCTGTTCTGTGTTGTGATCCATATCCACAAATAATGATGTCGGATTTTAGATCTCCTTAACATCAACATAAATACCATAGAATAAGCACAATGTTGAAAGGAAAAATGAAAATATATTTGCTTAGGTTTTGTTAGCCTCTTATAAGACAATGGGATCCATCAGGATTCTTTAAGATCTGTGAAATGAATCCAATGTAGCTGTCATCGATTCTTTAAGAACAATAATAGTTTAACAGAGCTTAAAGGCGTTTTCCTACAACATAAAAATCCCTGCACAGGTCGCTCGCAGCTGCAAGCCAAGTGCATAAAAATGAGTAGGGCGGTGCTTGCGACCATCTTTTCCATTCACTTAGATGGGAGCTCCCGAATAAAGCCAAGCACACTCACTTGGCTATATTCAGAACTTCCACAGAGGTGAATGGGGAGGATGATTGAAGGCATCGCCCTCCTCACTCTCATGCAGTCAGCTCGCAGTTAGCTGTGCAGGGCATTTTACTTTGTTGGAAAACTCCTTTAAAGAGAACCTGTCACATAGATTATGCCCCCCTGGCTGAGGACAGAACAAGCTAGTGTCAGACCTGCTGTTTCCAGCACTGTGTCCCTTATTCTGTAAGATGCTGGAGTTTTCGTGTATTTAATGCTAAAATCTGCAGTTTTCAGCCAGAAAAGTCATTCAAAGAGTTTTTTTTTTCAAACCCGGCCAATCGGAGGCTAGCCCCGCCCACCTCAACTGATAAACCTATTACTTTGAATAGGTAGAAACACATGAATAATGGTCAGCGGGCGGGGCTAGCCTTTGGTGGGCAGGACTAATACCTATTCATGAATAAGATTTGAGGGGTAAATGCTCTAAAACTGTTGTATCTTACAGAATAAGGGGCACAGCACTGGAAACAGCAGGTCTGTCACTAACTTGTGCTGCCCTCAGCAAGGGGGGCATAACCTATGTGACAGGTTCCCTTTAACAGTCTTGGTCCAAACATTGGCAAATAGATATGGCAGTTTTCTATATTGGACAATCCTTTTTTGTTTGTAAGTCTCCCTGAAAACAAGGTAATCACAGAACATTTTACTTTTTGGGACCCTAAGTAATCAGCTGTAACCAGTTGGGAAACCTGTCAGCTAGTGTTTAAAATTCTAGCAGCCGCGCCACCACCACCGTAGAGCTCAGCTTCTCTCCTTTATCATATTACCATATATATCACAGAGCTCAGCTTCTCTCCTCTATCATATAACCCTATATATCACAGAGCTCAGCTTCTCTCCTCTATCATATTACCCTATATATCACAGAGCTCAGCTTCTCTATCATATATCCATATATATCACAGAGCTCAGCTTCTCTCCTCTATCATATAACCCTATATATCACAGAGCTCAGCTTCCCCCCTCTTTCTTATAACCCTATATATCACAGAGCTCAGCTTCTCTCCTCTATCATATATCCCTATATATCACAGAGCTCAGCTTCTCTCCTCTATCATATAATCCTATATATCACAGAGCTCAGCTTCTCTCCTCTATCATATAATCCTATATATCACAGAGCTCAGCTTCTCTCCCTCTATCATATAACCCTATATATCACAGAGCTCAGCTTCTCTCCTCTATCATATAACCCTCACAGAGCTCAGCTTCTCTCCTCTATCATATAACCCTATATATCAGAGCTCAGCTTCTCTCATCTATCATATAACCCTATATATCACAGAGCTCAGCTTCTCTCCTCTATCATATAACCCTATATATCACAGAGCTCAGCTTCTCTCCTCTATCATATAACCCTATATATCACAGAGCTCAGCTTCTCACAGCTATCATATAACCCTATATATCACAGAGCTCAGCTTCTCTCCTCTATCATATAACCATATATATCACAGAGATCAGCTTCTCACCTCTATCATATAACCCTGTATATCTAGAGGGTGAATGTAGATTCTACTCGAGGGATTGTCCTACATGAACTGGAAGAACTGGAATGCTCTAATGGGGTAATTTAAAATGTGTATTCTAGACCGACAACCACTCTCATAAGTAATACCAATGTTATTTTAATTTTAATTGCCATAATCCATTTCACTAGGCGATTAATTTAGTTAATGATTTTGAAATTATACTTTTGTCAGGATTATACTTTTAGGATAATAGTGGCTTCATCTGTATAGATAAAATTCATTAAAACCGTTAAGGCTAATTTATTGGATTAGCCAATTCATTTTAGGAGAAAAGACTATAAGAAAGTGAATAAGCCCAACGTTGCAATGTTTTCCACTGGCCTTATTTGATACTCCTGATCTCTGGTTAGCTGAAATGAAAATGTATTTAACTGATACTTTATACAGTATAATTTTATAGTAGTCTGTTGAAAAAAAGGTTACAGATCGGGCTAGGTTCACACTGTGTCTAGGCATTACGTTCAGATCAATGGTTATATCTGAACATTCCATTGAAACTATTCAGTTTCAAGCATTTGCCATAAACTACCTTAAGAAAGTCATCCTTTTGGTTTACAATTTTTGGAATTGTATGGAAAAGTGTAGTTGATGATGATTTTCTATACAAATGTATACTGACAAATAACAATCTTATGAGTACCTTAGATGTGCATGTGTCTGCTATGGACCAAGTTTAGAGCCAAAACTTGTAGCTGACTTAGCCTTAAAAGGAACCTATCAGGTGGTTTATGCTACTTTCTATATAAGAGCAGGATGTAATAGAGGGAGAGAAGCTGAACTCTGTGATATATAGGGTTATATGATATAGAAGAGAAGCTGAACTATGTGATATATCATGTTATATGATAGAAGAGAGAAGCTGAGCTCTATGATGTATAGGGTTATATGATAGAGGAGAGAAGCTGAGCTCTGTGATATATAGGGTTATATGATAGAGGAGAGGGGCTGAGCTCTGTGATATATAGGGTTATATGATATAGGAGAGAAGCTGAGCTCTGTGATATATAAGGTTATATGATGGAGGAGAGAAGCAGAGCTCTGTGATATATAGGGTTATATGATAGAGGAGAGAAGCTGAGCTCTGTGATATATAGGGTTAAATGATGGAGGAGAGAAGCAGAACTCTGTGATATATAGGGTTATATGATAGAGAAAAGAAGCTGAGCTCTGTGATATATCGTGTTATATGATAGAGGAGAGAAGCTGAGCTCCGTGATATATAGGGTTATATGGTAGAGGGAGAGAAGCTGAGCTCTGTGATATATAGGGTTATATGATAGTGTAGCCCCTATAGCAAGATAGTAGCCCCTATAGCCAGGTATTAGCCCCCTATAGCCAGATAGTGGCCCCTGTAGTAGCCCCTATAGCCAGGTAGCAGCCCCTGCAGCTAATGATAATAAAATAAAAAAACATACTCACCCTGCCACGGTCTGAGCGTCCAGGTCCGGGAGCTGCTGAGCAGTGTAAGCAGCGTGACGTCATGACGCCGCTTACGCCGCCATGCAGCTCCCAGGAATCTCCTGGGACGGCAGAGCTGCCGGCTGAGGAAATTCAGCGTCACAGGGGGTGTAGTGTAAGCCGTGCGCCCCCTGTGATGCTGATACATGCAGGGGAGAAGGCAGGAGGGTAACGATCCGTTCTGCCTCCTCCCTGTATCAGCAGCGGCACAGCGAGTGTGCAGCTGCTGACTGACTCTGTGTGGCCGTTTAACAACGGCTGCGCAGAGTCAAGGGCTAAACTCCTGGCGGGATAGGTGGACGGCCGCGGCGCCCCCATTGGGTGAGTGGAGTCTCGGCGCCCCGGGCGATCGCCCACCTCGCCCACCCCCAGGAACGGCTCTGTCTGTGGTATATAGGTTTATATGATAGAGGAGAGAAGCTGAGCTGTGTAATATATAGGGTTATATGATAGAGGGAGAGAAGCTGAGCTCTGTGATATATAGGGTTATATGATAGAGGAGAGAAGCTGAGCTCTGTGATATATAGGGTTATATGATAGAGGAGAGAAGATGAGCTCTGTGATATAGAGGGGTATATGATAAAGGGAGAGAAGCTGTGCTCTGTGATATATAGGGTTATATGATAGAGGAGAGAAGCTGAGCTCTGTGATATAGGGTTATATGATAGAGGAGGGGAGCTGAGCTCGGTGATATATAGGCTTATATGATATAGGAGAGAAGCTGAGGTCTGTGATATATAGGGTTATATGATATAGGAGAGAAGCTGAGGTCTGTGATATACAGGGTTATATGATAGAGGAAGAGAAACTGAGTTCTGTGATATACAGGGTTATGTGATAGAGGAGAGAAGCTTAGCTCCGAAATATATAGGTTTATATGATAGAGGAGAAAAGCTGAGCTCTGTAATATATAGATAACCACCAATGAAAATAGGGCCAATAAATCAACAAAAACAAAAAGGGAAGTGGTATATAACCTATAGCGCCAAACACAAAATCACTAACCAAAATAAAAATAACAAAATATATTTTATTAAGCAAATATAACAATACACAAAAGCAAATAAAAAGACAGTGCTAGATAACTGAAGAATAACTGCTGGAAAGTAAGCCCCAATGTAATACATTAATATGTAAAGCAAATACAATTACCCCCACAGTGTATAAGTAAAGCAAGTACGCATAATTTCCAATAACAAATAAAGGAACAAAAATTATATAGTATTACATAATGGGTGAATACAGACCAGCAGCACAAGGGTACGCCCAACGCGCGTTTCGCTGAAGCTTCGTCAGGGGCCAGAAAAGATGTATATCCACTGACTGTAAGAGAAATGATCTCATAAGGTAGATGTCAGCAATATTTTTGGTGCATTGGCTGTATGGCTCCTTTGTTGTGTCCAATCCTGTCTTATTAACTCATAAAACTAATCTATCTAATATTCTAATTTAATTGCAAAATCATAGTGATTATGAAGTTGATAATAAGTCAGGTTAGAAGAATACAGCAATAAGTTAAAGTAAGGGGTTGTCTCACCATGCTGTTTCACAGAGCCACAGGAAGCTTCAGACTCCCATTTCCTGGTCAGGCTGTGGAAGGGTCTACAGCAGTGATTGACATATCAGCTCTGCTGTTCCTAGCTATTTCTGTTAAAGTAACATGAGTGATAGGGGTTTATCACCTGTAGTGCATAAAGCTAGAGAGCTCTAAAGGGTTAAAGCTTGCCATTAACTTAAACAGGCCCCTGTGCTAGAGATAAGACTCAGCAGAGAGTGACCCACTATGGTCAACAAAGCTGCTTGGAGCAATCAGACAAAGGAAAAAGCAGGAAGGTGTGGTCGGTAACTAAGAAAAACTTTTATACACTAGCAGTAGATAAAATCTCCTGAACAAAGCAAAATCAAAACAGAAATGTATTTGGTAATAGTCTTCATTTACCTTTCTCTACGTGTTAGAAAGATAATCAATGTGATGAGAAAACACCTTTTTACATCCATGTGAAAAGCCACACCACCTTCAGCTACAAACATACAGAATCCTTGTCACCAACTATTTTGTGATCATAGTCTCAGACTTTCAATTGAAAGAAATTATGCCTCAATAAAATGAAATATTGGTCTTATATGTTAGCCAAATTTAAAATTAATGGTTCCTATTACTTAGAGGGGTTGTCCAGTTATAAATTTGATTTTATTTTTAGACTACAGCTGCCCATTGAAAGTAAAAAAAATTATACTTGCATCTCCTTTCACCCCACATCCAGTGCTATATTATTCTCATTTTCCGCTGGTCTTCTATTTTCATCTTGATTCCAGATGAACGTCACTGCTGCAGTCACTGATTGGCTGCAGCGGTCACTTGCGTTGGCTGAGGTCACCATTCAGAGCACTTACTTCCAAACGCTGATGTCAATGGTATGTTACCATAGCCATTCATATCCTGTTGGAATCTAAAAAAAAAAAAAAAACAGAAGACCGGCGAAGTGTGAGGACAGCGCAGCACTGGATCAGAGAGGAGGTGAGTATAACTTTTTATTTTCAATGGGCAGAAGTATACTATAAATAAAATAACATTTTTAAGTGGACAATCCCTTTTACCTTAATTATTTTTCAATACTGTTCTGTTTAAATAGTAGGCACTGCTCTGTATAGGGGAGGAACAGCTTGATTACAGGGGAAAAGTGGTAGGAAGGCATTAAAGGTGTTACGTTCCCCCCTCACAAGCTGGTTGGTTAAGTTGTGGTCAGGTGGAGCCATAAGAGGTAATAGGTTGCCAGCCAGCAGGGAACTGTTGTCCCTCCCATCTTCCCTCCTTTTCAGCTCCAGCGGGCACCTCCACAGTGCTCTGATCAGCAACTTACGTGTGGTGTATGGTACTGCGCTGACATCCCTACCCAGGCCCCCTAGCCAGCCTTCAAGGGAGGAAGCTCAGGGCTAAGGAGATGGAAGGAGCTGGCTATTATACAGCCTTAAAGTCATCTTGGTCTTTTACTGACCACATGGTGCACCATAACATCTCGGGTGGAATCTGAAACACTTTATAAGGAATCCAGAAACAAGTACCTGCACCTTCTGGGACACGTCCATTTGGTGCACATGGTCTCTTAGGTTATTGAACAATATGTGAGAGGGTTCTTACATTTATATATGAGTAATAGATATTTTTTACATTATTTAAGGGCAACCATAATGCTGATGTGGCCCTTGGTGAAAATAAGTCTGGCACCCCTACACTTAGGCTATGTTCACACGGTGTATTTGCAGGGCGTAATTACGCCCCGCAATTACGCCGTGTGACCGGGGGCAGGGCGGGAGCGGGGGACTGAGCAGGGGGCCGGCACTTCGCCAGCACATAGACTTGAATTGCCAGCGGCGTGTATACGCCGCTAGTAATTCACATGTCAATTATCTCCCCGCCCCGGCGGCTTCGCCGGGCGGGGTGAGGAGACGTAATCCATAGTTCTCTATGAGAACTGTGAATTGCCGTAATGAATGGGACGTTTTCGGCCCGTAATTTGCGCACTTCGGCGCGTAATTACGGACCGAAATACGGCCCATTTTAAGCCGTGTGAACATAGCTTAAGAAGTGAACCAAGAAGGTTCTGAATAATGTCACAAATATGTGTCAAAAACTGTCCTCTAGTGTGAGTCATTAGCACTCCAACTAAGAGCTCTGTAAGGCAGGCATCCACAAAATGCGGCGCTCCAGCTGTTGGGAAACTACAACTCCCAACATACCCCCTGTTATAGATTATATAAATGCATGATGGGAGTTGTAGTTTCTCAACAGCTGGAGGGCTGCAGTTTGAGGATGCCTGCTGTAAGGTTATTAACTTTTTGTATAAAGTTACGGGATGTTGGATCTGAAGTTAGGCCACAACGAGAGAATTATCTTTTATGTAATTTAAAATCTTCAAGCAACACTAACCCAAAATGACGGTTAGGGTCACAGTCATTGGCAATATTTTGGGCACCTTTCAACAAAAAATAATTTAGGAGAACCTGAATCAAAGCCTTTGGAATTAGGCCAAATACAGGCAGTCCCCGGGTTACATACGGGATAGGGACTGTAGGTTTGTTCTTAATTGAAATTGTATGTAAGTGGGACAAGTATATTTTATTAATTGCAATTCCTTTTTTTTTTTTAGTTTTTGGATAGTGCAGGAACATTTTTTTACATTTGTTTTGCTGTCTGTGCCCTTTTTTTTGAAGATTTCACCTAACGTTTCTGTATCATGTCAGCGTGGCATGCTGGCACTGGTTATCATGGGGCGTGACTTAGTGTTGAATGTCAGCCACGCTCCATAAGTCTCCGTTTGTAACTAGGGGACGTATGTGAGTCGGAACAATGTAAGTCGGGGACTGCCTGTACATTTTAACTATGACTGCCAAACATCCGGACCTCTCCACAAAAGAAGCAATGAGAAACAAGTTTTGTGGAACAGATTTGAGTCTGCAGCATGTATTTATAGGAGAAGATTTACCTTTTCCTGATCCTGATTTCACCACCTTAGCGCATATGCTCCAATATAAGATAACTGTAGTTATAGCTTAAGGTGCAGAAGTAAACAATAACAAAATGCATCACTAGGTAATAAATCATCTGACCTGAGTTGGGCTACATCCAAATCGGCTGGTTCCCATACGTCATTTGTACACTAGCACTACATAGGTGGCTGCTTGAGGATTCAGCCTCAGTCTTCTCCTCCTCCTCCTGTCTGAATAATGTTCCTCTCCCTCCCTATCAGACTTGTTGCTTCTTATCTTCTCTGGCGATTCCTGGGGAGTAGAGACAGCACACGCCTCTGTAATGAGGTACCAGCATTGCCTTACTTACATCTAAGGCCTGTGTGATCCCTGACGGAGGAGATGAGAGAGGTAGGGAAGAAAACGAGATGGATGAGACATCTCAACAGTGTGTCACACGGGCCTCAAACTGCTGAACTGTACCACCATTACCTGCTCCTGTCAGGAGACAGAGAAGGATGGGAGCACCTTAGTTTTTTTTTATTCTGTTGAGGCTTTCATTTCTTGTTAGGTTTTTTTTCCCTTTTTGACAAGCTTCTTAACTTCCTCTTTACACAACCATTTTAGCAGTTTTTCTGGTTGCACCAATCTTTTTGATAATACAGCCCATCAGTTCCACAGGACCCGGTGACAGCACCATAGAACGAGGTTCATTGGGCATCATGTCTTGATGCCGTCAACAATTCCTGTTGAATTTCTAAGCAGCATTTGTCTGAATACTAAATCCGTCCCATTACTTGGCTGCCTCTCATGAATTTAGGTGATGGGTAACCATTAATGTGTCTGCCAGAGTTATAGTTTGGAATTGTATTATGCTTCTTCTGTGATTTAGCTGTGGTTTTCTTCAAAAATGGAAAATGTTTTTAAAAAAAGAATAGCAACATTTATTTTAACTGGAGTTAGACCAGTACAAAATTGGAGGCATATAGATATCCCATAAGTGTCTATGGGAGCTGTTCTATGGAAAGAGCAGTAATTTAGCCACAGAGGCGTAACTTGAAGCTTCTGGGCCCTAGTGCAAATAGTGAAATGGGGCCCCTCATTACCATGTGCCGGACAATGCGTTGCAAAGGGCTTTTGGGGTCCCTCAGACTTCAAAAACCCGAGCGCTGCAAACCGCACCCCCATAACAAGGCCCTTTTTAGCCTGTGCATAAGCCCTCATATCTCCTATGAAAAGGGAAAAAAAAGTCCTACATCTCCCTCCTTCCTTGCTTACTGCATTCCTTCTCTCTCGTACCCCCTCCCATAGCACAGGCCACAGGTGCAGCTTGGCTCTGTATGATACAAACTGAAGTCTGGAGCTAAAATGGGTCCCTGTAGGTTCCCAGGATCCCTAAGGGAAGATAGGGGGGCTAGACGAAGGGGACAGGATGCTGCAGATGCTGCCACTATTCATTCTAATCAGAGGTTCAGTAAATAGAGCTTAAGGATGGAAAGCCACGGAGATCCTGTAAAACCGTAGTAACAGATGTTCAGTGAGAGGTGGGAATGTGTGGGGGTCACATGGGTGCTAACCTCTATCATGCGACAAGGTAAGAACAGAACAACATGGAGAGGCCAGGTTTTAACAATTTGCTAATTTAACCCCTAAGATATCAGCTAGAGTTCCTTTCGAAAGAGCAAAGCCTAGTTTTAGAAAATGAGCATCCAGAGTATTTCTATTCTGGCCACTCTTATGCGCATAAGAATAGAAGATTCCGAACATGTACTTACAATCACAGAGGAAGATTGTCCAGAGCAAAGGCCACATGCTGCATCTGACCAGATAAAAAAGACCCCCTTAATGCTGCTAAAGTGCTGTCTGTGAGCATTAGATTCTCTGCCGCCCCACCGGCCCCTCTGATAAGGCTTTGAAAGGCTTATCTGTAGTGAGCTGAAAAAGCTGCATACATTAGCCATAAAAGCATTTTTGTAGGTAGGGATCGGAAGTGTGGTATAAAACAAGAGTTATTTGGGCCCAGTCTTTCTGCATAGAAAGAAGGGAGATTTAGGGAATTAAGCACTTACCAAGTAAAACTGAACTAGTAAACTAGTTTACTAATAAATGAAATCCTACACATCAATTATATGTCTAATATAAATATACACAAACAATATAGAAAATTAATTGATTGAAACAACATTAAGAAACATAAATTAAAAGTACAGACACCTGAACAAGAAAACCGTGCAAATACAGGACCAAATATATGCGTACATCAAGGGCGACATGTATGAACGTTGGCGCAGACAGACCAGTTCTAAATAGCTTTAATGTAGAATGCACCAGAATGTATGAAGCTGTTCTTCTGCAGGTCATACATACAGGGCAGTGTAGAGCCAATACCACAAGTCAGGCTCAGGCACCACCTTTACCCGGGTCGGGCTGTTCTTCTGCGGGTCATACATACAGGGCAGTGTAGAGCCAATACCACAAGTCTGGCTCAGACACAGCACCTTTAACCTGGTCTGGCTGTTCTGTTGTGCGCCTAGCTTTTTGACACCAGATAACTGGCGCAGCCCCGTTCATACATGTCGCCCTAAGTATACAAAAAGTTCCCCTTTAAATTACCCAGATTCAGTCCAGTGAATGGACGTGAAGCACACTGCGCAAGAAATGTCCAGCGTGGATCGTACCTATACACCAGAGTGGATACAAGAACAAGTATACAGTAGGTAATAAAAACATAATTAAATAATTAATAAGGTGCAAGTGCAATAATAGTGCAGCAATAGTATGCAAAAATAGGTTCAGTGCTCATCCACTGACACCTGATGCGCATTTCGGGTTTTTTGCTTCGTCAAGGAGGTCATATATAGTAAAATATATATAAAAAATAATATAATATATAAAAGATATATATATATATAAATAAAATATATATAATATATATATATATGCAGTAATAGAAAAAAGTTTTTGGGGACCCCTATTAATCTTAATCATTTTTAGTTCTAAATATTTGGTGTTTGCAACAGCCATTTCAATTTGAAATAAACTAATAACTGATGGACACAGTAATAATTTTCCACATTGAAATGAGGTTTATTGTACTAACACAAAAGTGCAATATGCATTAAACCAAAATTTGACCGGTGCAAAGTATGGGCACCCCAAAAAAAAAGTGACATTAATATTTAGTAATCCCCTTTTGCAAAATAACAGCCTCTAGTCGCTTCCTGTAGCTTTTAATCAGTTCTGATCCTGGATGAAGGTATTTTTGACCATTCCTCTTTACAAAACAATTCAAGTTCAGTTAAGTTTGATGGTCGCCGAGCATGGACAGCCGCTTCAAAGTATCCCACAGATGTTTCAATGATATTCAGGTCTGGGACTGGGATGGGCCATTCCAGAACATTGTAATTGTTCCTCTGCATGAATGCCTGAGTAGATTTGGAGCTGTGTTTGGGATCATTGTCTTGCTGAAATATCCATCCCCGGCGTAACTTCAAATTCATCACTGATTCTTGTACATTATTCTGAAGAATCTGCTGATACTGAGTTGAATCCATGCGACCCTCAACTTTAACAAGATTCCCGGTGCCGGCATTGGCCACACAGCCCCAAAGCATGATGGAACCTCCACCAAATTTTACAGTGGGTAGCAAGTGTTTTTCTTGGAATGCTGTGTTTTTTGGGACGCCATGCATAACGCCTTTTTGTATGACCAAACAACTCAATCTTTGTTTCTCAGTCCACAGGACCTTCTTCCAAAATGAAGCTGGCTTGTCCAAATGTGCTTTTGCATACCTCAGGCATACCTCTGTTTGTGGCGTGCTATCAGAAACGGCTTCTTTCGCATCACTCTCCCATACAGCTTCTCCTTGTGCAAAGTGTGCTGTGACACCATCTGCAGCAAGATGATGCTGCAGCTCTTTGGAGGTGGTCTGTGGATTGTCCTTGACTGTTCTCACCATTCTTCTTCTCTGCCTTTCTGATATTTTTCTTGGCCTGCACTTCTGGGCTTAACAAGAACTGTCCCTGTGGTCTTCCATTTCCTTACTATGTTCCTCACAGTGGAAACTGGACAGTTAAATCTCTGAGACAACTTTTGTATCCTTCCCCTGAACAACTATGTTGAACAATCTTTGTTTTCAGATCATTTGAGAGTTTTTTGAGGGAGCCCATGATGCCACTCTTCAAAGGAATTCAAATAGGAGAACAACTTGCAATTGGCCACCTTAAATACCTTTTCTCATCATTGGATACACCTGGCTATGAAGTTCAAAGCTCAGTGAGGTTACAAAACCAATGTTGTGCTTCAGAAAGTCAGTAAAAAGTAGTTAGGAGTATTCAAATCAATAAAATGATAAGGGTACCCACATTTTTGCACCAGTCAAAATTTGGTTTAATGCATATTGCACATTTTGTGTTAGTACAATAAACCTCATTTCAATCCGGAAATATTACTGTGTCCATCAGTTATTAGATATATCAAATTGAAATGGCTGTTGCAAACACCCAAATATTTAGAACTAAAAATGATTAAGATTAATAGGGGTGCCCAAACTTTTTCATATGACTGTATATACTGCCGAATATGCTTGTGTGCATGGAGATTTAAAGGGATTTTTCCATCTGGCCATCTCATAGAGCCTGTTCTTTATAGCCAACTTCAGGCTCACACTTCTTGTTTAGACTGTGGACAGATTTACAGCAATGACTGATATTTCAGCTCTGCTATCCCTAGCTGAGCCTGTTAGAGGACATTGGTAATGGAGGGATTGCAATGGCAGGGCACAATGTTACAGACCTCTAAGAGGTTGAAGTTTGTCTGGTGGTCGGCAACCTAAGATACCTTCTGTAAACCGTTAGTAAGAACTGCTCTAACTCTGAAATGAAGCAAGTTCAGAACAGCAACGTAATTGGTAATAGTCTTTATGTACCTTTGCCTACATATTTGAAGCTAATCTATAAGATGGGAATACCTCTTATAAATTAATTTTAATTCTTGTGTGCAATATTTTTAACATATGTAAGACCAGTAATTAAAGTCAGCCAGTTAAAAGCGATCAAGGGAGCAACAAGGGACCTGCTTTGACTCCTGTCATAACAGTTGATCATTGTAGTCATACAATTCTCCAATAGTGGTCACTGCAGGGAATAGGCAGCTTTATATGCCAGTCATTTAACTGAATGGTCAATCGTGTGTTGTGTGGACTTGCGAAATTTATCATATTAGGAGTAGTTCTACCAAGTGCATACCTAGAATTTATATTGCGCTGTAGCAAAATGTATTGGGACCCCACCACCTTATGTATAAGTATTAATCCCATATTTCAGGCAGACCAGATAGTAGTGCTAGATAGCAGAAAGCCACTAATCCATTTTTTCCCCAAGTGAATGTACAATGTTTTTACACCTAAGTAGCCCTCTTAACCCTTCACCCCTTCCCCTCTTCCCAGCAGATGCTATGGCTGCTAAGCTATAGTTACACCCATAGCTCTAATATGGTGAGTCTCCCTTTTGGCTTATAGAGGGCATTTAAAGTGGTGAGCCTCATTTTATGACGTCCTTATGACTGCATTGAAGGTCTAATGAATTATAGAAAATTTCCCACAAGGCCTTAAAAATTTTGCATCAAATTGGGCAAGATTTCTGCAAACGTGCTTAAGCCCTAAGTTAAAAGAAAACTGCAAAAATGGTTGTAAATAAAATCAACCTAGGTAAAAAAAAATTAGGCTGACGATAGGGTATGTTTGGCATAACAGCTGGCGGGGAAAATGTTAAATGGTCCTCTATGGAAAATTACAGTCATTTCAGGCTGCGTGAGTGTGTGAAAAAAAAAGACTGTAGCATCAATGTGAGGTCCTGGGTTATACAGACTATAAGAGCAGACAGTAAAAATAAATGAAAAGGAAATCTCAGCATTTCCGCTCTGATTCATTTCACATACATGCATTGAGACACATTGGTGCACCAAAGCACTCAGCAGGAAAAATAGCATTTCTACAAACACAGTTCGCTTGCGATAAAATGTCACCCTGTGTTTCTCCGTGTTGTCGTATTGTTTATGCAGATTTATAAAACGGGAGAAGTTAAGCTGTCTTGAGTTCCTTTCTCGGCACACAGCTGCCCAAGGCATTATTTTTACACAGCACAGAAAGGGGCGATTTACTTCCTACATTATAAGGACATTGAAAGTCAGTAAGTAGAGGATCGTCTGGTTGATCAGATACCTTGCTGAGTAAATGACTATTCAAATATAGCAAAAGAAAAGTCATGCAGAGAGATGTACAAAAAAAAAACCTTCAACACAATGCCTCGTTCAGGATTTACCTGCAGCTGTAATTGAAAAGGCTTTTTTTTATGTTTCTACTTTAACAAAAGTTGTTGATTTTTTTTTAGCATTGGTGAAAGAGGATAAACACACATGGCCATAAATATATTTTTTATGGAAAAGGTGAAGCCGCTTGTTGCCCAGAAAAAAGTTTACTACTAAAAAAGTTTACTACAAAAAGTTCACCAGAAGACATCCAATCAAAATGTTGACTGCTCTCCCACTAGATCCCTGTCACAACAAGAGTATGTTCAGACAACATCTTTGCGGGGGGGTATTTCAGCACATAATTGCGCTACAGTACACCCGTAACTTTGAAAATCATAGCTCTCAGTGAGAGCTATGATTACCTGCTATCTATGGGAATGTCTATGGGAGCCAGCCCAGTGCGTTTTAGAAGTACGCCCCAATGGCGCCGTGTGAACACACCCTTAGGCAACATTGGGCTTCATTTATCAGAACTGTCTACCAGTAAATCTGTCTTTGTTGCCCATAGTAAAGAATCAGAGCTCCATTTTCATTTCTTATACTTCTGAGCTGAGCTCTGATTGATTGCTATGGGCAACACAGTCTTACTGTTAGACAATTGTGATCAATAAGGCCCATTGTACCTACAATTAGCCCTAAAATGATATAATCAATTGCTAAATCCATTGATTTTGGTGGTGTAAACAATGATCTAACAAGTATGGACCATCCCTTATCCCAGAAGTCTTGGTAAAGAAGGATCTTTTAGGTTAAGTTTCAATGTAACAGACTGGGTGGTGTAATGGCATCACCCCAACTGCATTCGTCTATTGCCCGTGGCAACCACCCTTGAGAGTTCTTTTGAATTGCGGGGAGAGGCGCAGTGTTTGAGACATAATCAATTGACACGATAACTGTTCTGGGAGTGATGAGGCTTTTACTCTTGTCCGTAGTGGCTGTTACAGTACATACAGTGCGCTTGTGTCCCGGCACCCAGTAGCTTCAGCAGCCACACTAACGAAGGGTCCTCCTCTTGCCCACCTCACTGCTCTACCTGACTGATCTCAGTGGCTTCTCCACTATGGCTCAGGCCTCCTGCTGAACATCTCGCTGCTCCCCGGATCGATGCCTTTAATCCGAACACTCACTGACTCTAGAGTGGGGACCTCTCCCTGGCCTCTCCCGGAAATTCTCTGCTATTAAAAAATTACAACTATACACGAGGACATGGTTTTTTTACTCTCTCCAAACGACAGCCAATAATATCTTCAACCCCTCATGGCTCTGCAGCTCTGAGGGGCACACGGCTCTCTCCTGTCACGGTGTCCTCTTCTCTGACTGACTCTCCACTGACAACTCTAATGGTCATCAACTTCAGCTTCCCCCTCTGCACAAGCTGCCCCTTCTTCTCCTCAGCCCAGCTCCACCCCTCAAGCTTGCTGATTGGCTGCCCATTTCCTACTGACTCACAGCACACTACATACACAGGCCCAAACTGCCTGCCTGAGCTAAGAACTGTTCCCTTGCCATAACCCATGGCAACCCACTACTGTTAACAACACAACACAAGTATTACCCCTTACACCAACATGACCATGGAGACAAAATTTTAATTTCAGCAAAACATCCTTGCCTTAAGAGTCAGACGCAATACTCTTTTGTTGGAAGCGGATCGGTTACAGCTTTAATAGATCCTATTCATTACAACCGTCTTAAGCGCTCAAACAGAATTCTGGTGTCACCAAAGGAACAGCACTTGAGCCAAAGCAGTATGCCACAGACAAGTCCACCTTTCGTACTGCCTCTTCTGTATCATTGATTAATGCCGGCAGCTCCGACGTCCTTTAGGAAATGATTACCTCAGAAAAGAAGCAAAGCTTATAAAGACAGAAACACATAAATGAAAACATAAAAAAGGGCAGAAGACCCTGTTGTTACCTCAGCAAGTGGAGAGAGGGACAAGAAGGGTAGATCCATCCCCTTAAAAACAAAATGGGTTATCCACTTATTCTCCAATAAGTAAGAGCAATGCACCCCCATCTGAAGAGCTCCCCTTGCTATCCCTACTAGATAATGGACCACTACCACATCACTGTGATCCCAAGCTCCAAAACCTGTGACTCTCAGACAGTTAACCCTTTCTAACTAACACAACTGCTCTCCATAGTCAGGGGACCCCTGTCCTTTTTGGACTGTTGTCTTGCAGACTAAACGTCAGAGCCAGGAGTCACATAGTGAACTATTCTCCGCTCTCCTCCTCAGCCCACCCTGAAATGAGTTTAAATTTCACATACAAGTCACACAAACTAAATTCATGTTTAAGAGTCATGTAAACTAGATTCATATCTAAGAGTCACGTAAACTAGCTTTTCTGACAAATGAGCCTTCAGTCGACAGCTGTGGTATGTGTATGAACATCTAAAGATTTAATGTCCTCAACAGCTCAATATGCCTAGAACCTGTGAGGAGGCACATGGAGACCTTGCTACTTCATTTTATAGGGTTGTAGACACTTATAGTGATTTTGTATAGTGTCAAAATTCAGCACTTTGTTACTGTAAGGTTAGGTCTACACAGCACAAGATTTCAGGTGGTTTCTCAGCGGATTCAGTATTTTGAATCTGCTGAAAAACCGACCATACCCAGCGCTGTGTAGCCCTCAATAGAAAATCCGTGCTGTAGTCTACACAGCACAGATTTTGTACTGAGGTTTTCCTAAACTGAAAACTGTCCAGTGGAAACAGAATGTAGGTATAGATGTATATTCCGCAGTACCGACGTCAGATTCCTGAAGCCCCAGTGTACTGGGCCACTGGGAATCTGAAATCTGACCGCATGCTTTTGCACAAAAAAAAACGGCAACGTGGAGTGGTTCAGCAATTTGAAAATGCCGTCGGATTTTGGGCAGCATTTTCAAATTGCTGTGTAGACATAGCCTAAAGAGTCCTCACTGGAAGGCCAAATGTCTCAAATACTCCAGTAAAGGGTATATGCTTTCTAAGTAAAGTGTACCACCTAGTTAATGATCTATGTACTTATTGATTCACCTACCATAACCCCCTCAGCAATATGGAGAGGCCAAAAGAAAAAGCTCTATTTTAGACATTCCAACTCTGCATGGTTCTATATGTTCCTTTCAATACTAGAAAGCTATTGCTCCAACAAACCTCTCGACCCTTCTCAAAAAACTCTCAAACATTCTCACAAACCTCTCAACACTTTAACAATAGAAGTTTGTAGGTTTCTATCAGATACTTCTTGTCCCTTACCAGATCAATTGCTCAATGATTTACTGTATCACAGCTTTAGTACACTACCACATATATGAACAGATAAACATAGATCATTAAATATTTGTCAGGATTAAAAAAAAACAAAAAAAACAGTCTTTCCTGTTTTCAGACACCACACTGATGTTCAGAACTGCAATACCAGACACAGCTATGGAGAACAGTGGTTCTCCTACCAGAAAAGAATGTAGACCTCTTATGTAATTCCTTTAGGCTGGATTCACAATCCGTATTTTTGTTGAGTTTTTGCCGCATTTCTAATTGACTCGAATTTGAAACACAGGTAAAATAGGGTCAACTAATGTGTTTTTTAATTGCTTGCGTTTTTGTTGCATGTGTGTTGGAGTTTTTAACTGCAACCTGTGAACCTACCCTCAGGCTGATTTGACATAGGGTAGATTTTATTATCTTATTCGTATGCTGCAGATAGTTTCTGTGCAGAAATTCAAAATTTCAAATTTATAGCATTCTTATTTTGTTGTAAAACTGTATTGGATTTTCACTACCGATTTCATCACTTTCAATATACAGTGTGACTTACTTGAAAGAGGACCCAAATATTATGTTATAATTCCCATTAGAATAAAGCAATTTGAACCGAAAGAATGCTACATATCTTGACGAATGTATAATTGATTGTATTACATGCGATGCTGGAAATGATCTCCATTTTTTTCCAGACACATTTCGACATGGCGCTCCTTGTTCCAATTAATTTTAAGTTGGTTGCTTTCCTTTTCATCTTCCACAGTATGAGGCTTGTTCCATTAGACCTTTCCTTTGAGCATACACCAAAGAAAGAAGTCTGGTTGTGTTAGATCCAGTGCCCATAGGGGCCAAAAACTCTTTGAAAGAACCCTGTTTTCGAAAAAGGACTCACATACTGCTTGAGTGCATGATTTGGTGGCCCAATAGGTTTGCACCATGAAGCCATGTAGCGGATACTTACTGTATACTGACACTTACTTGCCGTGGATTTGCAGTGAGATCCTTGGTGACTGGTCTTATGACCTTACCCTTGAAGGGATACTAATTTAAAAGCCTATGTACGGTGCTGTCCTATGTAAACAACTATTTCAGCCTGGGGAGCAGTGTCTTTTAATACTTTTTCCTGTCTTTTTTTCCCAGTGAGTCAACAAGAACATTAACGCTCCTACGTGTACACATTGTTTGTCCATTTCATAATAATGGAGTTGTTTCAGTGCCAGGCACATGGATTTCTGACAACTCCATCCAGATAAATAGGTCAGTCATGGAATATCTTTTCATCATATTTGCCAAGTGTAAATCTACCCTAAGAACATGTCCAAGTAATCTCTGTGGCCAGATCTGTGCCTTCATCTCACAGTAAGGCTATGTTCACACGGCTTAAATTTGAATGTATTTCACCTCCTATTTAGCGCCGTATTGCGCTAAATACGGGGTGAAATATGTCCCAGTCATTACGGTAATCCACAGTTCTCATAGAGAACTATGGATTATGTCTCCTCTTCCTGCTCACGGGTGATTAGTGCAGTCCTACTACGGCCACGCGCCGAGTGAACTATGCACGACGCCCCCCCCCCGAACTGCACGTGTGTAATTGCTGGGCGTACTTAAGCCCCCCCAATACACCGAGTGAACATAGTCTAAGACATTCATGAGTGTTGCCCTGTAAAGGAATGTATTAGCGTTTTTTTTTTCTAATTAAAATCAATGACAATTTTTTTTAGCTAATTTTACTCTCTGATTATAGATTTATTTTAATTTCTGTTTTCTGTACGTGGCTATTGGGCAGCCATCTGGCCTGAGCTGCTTTTAACAGCATTAAAAAAACTTGCTTTACAGCAGCTACATGGACATAGGAGCCTGTGAACAGAAGCTGACTCATTGTCTTCTATAAGAGAATGTTCTAGGCATGCTCTGGGAAGAGATAAGAGAGCTCTGAACTGGGAGGTGGAGGATTTGAGCTCTGACAATCTGCTACATTGCTGTAACCGTTCATTGTAATCCGGCTGGTGATCATGAGGAGACTGTAATCTCTACAGTGGTGAATGTAAATGCTGCAATGTTCCAGTATTTTTTTTTTAAATATAGAAAGTGAACATTAAAAAAAAATCATTAAAAAATCCCTAAAAAATCTTTAAAGCATATGTTTAATATAAAAGACACAATTCAAATAATAGGTCATTTTCTGATGACACGTTCTCTTTAAGAGTATATATGTTTTTCAAACCATTTTGGGTACCTATACTAAATTGAAGTGAAAATATCCTTGGAGATATTAAGGGTTGGTTGTCCGCCCTGGCTCTCTTTTCAATTGGCTTTTAGGAACTACGCTTGCCTGACACTTATCTACTATCCTATGCTTACTGTAGTTAGATCTCATATAGCGAGACATTGGAAAAGTCTACTCCTTCCTTTTTTATCAGAAAAATACTAAATGTTATCCAATATAACTTCAAGATGGAAGATAAAGTTGCTGCCCATCTTAAAACATCTGTAACATTTAGAAAAGTATGACATAATATGATACCATCGATATTCTCTGTCTCTGAGTAGTCGGTCTGGTTATCATTTGTTTATTATGCTTTATTTTTTGTATTAAATACTTTTGATCAAACTAATTTACTATGAGTACCGCAAACTAGGCTACGCAGAGCCACAGTTTACCAATGTTTTATGCCTTTCTCCTCATGGTGTAGTGACTTCTGTATTATGACTTCAGGATTTGTCCATTTTTATTGCCAGGTGTGTATAGTTTTGTGGTATGCTGTAAAAATATGCTTACAAAAAACGAGTACATATGTTGCTTCTTACTGTCAGGTATGTTATTACATCAGTATGTCTAGCTAACACAATTTCAGAATTTTAATTATACCGCATAGTCCATTCTACTGCTTTCCGCTCAGTATCCAAAAAAAATTTAATGCAACATTTTATTCTCCTTAATCTGCCGCTTCAAGCTTTAAGATTTATTGGACCATTATTTACAAATCTCTAGAGGTTACAAGACTAAAAACATGCAAATGAATAATAAAGCAAAATCATCCAAAACCTATCTATCGTGTTCCAGAAAAGGGTCGAGAGTTTATAACCTAGATGATGCCACCCCAATCACTGTCAGTGTGTACATTTATTGGGTGAATTTAATGGGTTAATATATTTAGTCTCTTTTATTAGAGGCTTCCCACGTGCCCGCACATCTGCTAAATTAAATTAGACAATTAGAGAGAGCTTTTAATTTATGCCAGTCTGGCTGCTACCACATCCGCTGGGCAACATCAGAAGCAGTTTATCGAGTTTATAATTTACTCTGCCATGGAAAGGGAGAGGGATGGAGGGGGGTTGATGCTGGCACTTCTGCTGCCTGTGCTGCCTGTACATATAGTATTTTAGCAGTGTGTGTTGGAGATTGAAGGCCTGAAATAAGCACTGCTTGTGTTGTGCATACATCCAGTATTATAGGAAAGTGTATGTGTGCAAAATTGAAGCACTGAGATAAACACTAGCTCTGCTTGGTATGCATATAATATTATAGTAGTCAGTGAATGTGTGAGCACAATTGAATGACTGGGATAATAAATGCTTCTGTTTTGTGCAAGTACCATAATAGCTATATGTGCATGAGCTGCATGTGAATGATCTTGAACTGCAAATGGAAACAAGCAGAAACCTTAAGACCACGTTAAGGTACAAATTGTGCTCCTACACTGTTATTAAAGTTCTGAAAGGCTAACACCAAAACTGAAATATTCTGACAAAATGCTAAAGCAATAGAAATATAGGATTAGTTGAAATTCTTATTAGTCTTTTGTAAAGAAGCACAAAGGGAACTTATCACCTGGAAACAGTTGACTTCATTTTATTTGTTAACCCCATAAATATTCACTAAACCTTTGACACAGTTTTCATAAATCAAAAGGACAAACAAATGTAAGAAACTTTGCAATGTCTTATAAGAGGATATGACTTTTTTCCGCTTATCAATTTCTTTCTCACCCCCTTCGGTGCTTAATCTTACACTTCAATCTAAAAAACTGTCATAATGGTATTAGGTTTCATGCTTCTCATAGAAGCCTATGGTGAGGGGAGGGGGAGGAGGAGGGAGCTTCAAAGTGTGAGGGAGAGGCAGAGAGAAAGTTGTTACTGAAAACTCTAGTAAGTGGTATATCTCACCTAGTGCTTGATTCACAGCTTACACTTCTCAATAGGGTTGGACTGGCCTATCAGAGTACCAGAGGATCTTCAGGTGTGTTCAACCTAAGACACAATAATGTACATCTAATATTTCATAATATTCCCATCGAAGAAGAAGGCTCCTTCGAAACGTCGCTTTAGCAGTGCACCTGTGGTTATGGCTCCCTAGATGGTGGTTTATACCACACACGCTGACGGCACTTGGATTAGCTTATTCCGCTTCTAAGGATACTGAGATGAACGCATTGCAGTATGCATGTTATTTCCACTTTTTAATACAACAATAGCAAATATGCTTTGAAGTTGTGTATATGTTGTTTTGGACATTAAAAGTATTTAAATGTGCTTTGCACTAAAGGCTACATGATTTACTATATATATTGACTTAATACTTAAGGGGAAAAAAAGTTTGGTAGACGACTATCCCCTTGGTAACCTATTTTAGAATTGGTAACCTATTTTAGAAAGTGTACATACACATGTCCTATATATACAGAGGGTAGCCCCTCAGAATAATTTACTCTGGTAGGCCCCCAAAAAAATCACTCCTGCTTCTCCATACTGCTCTATAATGTATTCCACACTGCTACCTCTGAGGGTGTGCTATATGCTATAGATATATAGGCTAGCCGGATCCTCTCTTTTGTGTAAGTGCAGTGTATCAGAGACATCATAGCAGCTAGTCTCCACCCACTAGATCCATGATATCTTAATATTAGCAATGAGCTCTAGTGTGAAAAACAAATGAAAAGTATCATATTCAAGTTATATAGTGGGCATGAGTAATGTTCCTCCTCATGTACACACATGATAATTTATTCTATAAGTTACTTGAAATAAGAGGTAATATCAAGAGGTAATATCAAAACTACTAGTTACATAAGTTGGTGATCACCTACTCTGTAAGGCCTAGCCCTGTGCACAGTGGGCAGGTGCAGCTTTACATGTAGTCATTAGAGATCTGGAAAACGGGCATGTTGGCACTCTGAATATGACCACATGGAGTCTCCACAAAAAGGAGATATTGAATGGTTTGCAATAATGCACGTCTCACCAATTCTTATGAACAGTAATCTATGTGCATCCTCATAAAAACAGAGACAAAAGAGGTAATACAGGGGCCTATAGCAGGCAGTGAGTGCTGTGATGTGGCTGCATGCAACACAGTTCTATAAAGTGACCATAAGAGGCACCAATGCTATATGTTTACATGCATATTGATGACACAAAAAAGCAAACTTTTTGTATACAAGAGCCATTTTCTGCAATCTTTTGGATGTTTGAACTATTTAGCCTTTTCTAAATAGGGGGCTTTACAGTTTAATATCGAGGCACTTTAGCATCTGCATTGAGGCCAAAATACAGAAACATTATGTAGTTTCAATTACCCTAACTAAGACTGCCATAGAGCACTATTGATTAAAGTCAAGTTTAGTAGAATAATAGGTTCAGTTATATTACAACTAAATGATACACATTTTGTTAATATTCCATGGGCTTTTCCACTTTCTCCCTCTTCTCCTTTTTCACATTTATTTATTCATTTAAGACATATTAAAATCACAGAAGCTTCAATCTATAGATTGGATATCAGACCTCTTAGGATCTATCCTAAGACAAGACTTGAAATACTTGTCTAAAACCAAAATAAACTATTCTCATTGACATCAATAGAAAATACTCGTAGTCCATACAATGCATGTCACTTTTTAGTCATAAAAAACTTAGAACATGTTCATTCTTTGGTCAGGAAAAATGTGGAAATTTACTATTGATGTCATGATGTGAATGGAGATGGCTAAAAACCTTCTGTAAAATGCACCCCAAACATTTGTATGTGGTTTTTAACACGGGTCCACATCTAAAACCACATAGAAATTAACTTGTTTTTGACTGTAAACCCCAAGTAAAAAAGAACCCTAAACCCAAATGCAATATTTAAAAAAGCTTAAAATAGTATAAGCAACTACTGTAGTCCACACGCACATAGGTTGTATTATGTAGCATAATGTTAATAAATCACTAAATTATTTCTACAAATTCCATTTTTTAAAGAACATTTCAGTTCCGAGCCTGAGGCCATTAACAAGAAATTAATTATTGTGATCTACACAACCTACTCAACTAGCTTGCAGGGGAAAATAATTAGTTTAGTAAATCATTAACGATCAACACTGAGGTATCATAATTGAACAACTGTTCAGGCCCTTTGCTCTGGTAAACCCAAATGAGTTCAGGTGCACCAAATTATCCTGACAAGTCACACAATTATTGAATGTCTTCTGTTTCAAGTGAAAAACATCAGCAGAATAAACATGTTGGTGTAAGGAAGCAGCAAATTTCAAGAAAACATTACTATTTTATTCAAATTGACTATAAGGACTGATGCCAACCACATCTATGATACAAATAAGGCAATGTACACTTTTGAACACATACAGTATGGTAATTCTGTTTTTTAACAATAAGAATCAATTGTTGAGACCTGTTTTGAGGGTCTTATTTAAATAATCAAAAAAATAAAAAAAAATAAAGATTCTTTTAAACGGATCCAGAAACATGCTATTTACCTTTGTGGCATCATTTACTTTGTGACATCATTTAAAGCTCCTCATAGTTCCGCAAGGTAAAATACATGTCTACATCTAAACATTTAGGTTGTGTCTAATTTTCTACTTGTAACGGGTGAGCGGGTAGTGGACCCACTGGACCATTGCCGGGCTTGCTCCAAGGTTGCGTAACTAAGCGGCCGTTGGGCATCTTCACAGAGGCTTTGATGGTAAGGATGGCTTCCCCGACAGCCACCATGTGCGACCTCAGAGCAGTCCCCAGTGGCAGCTGACCAGATAGGCCAGAAGTGCCAATGCTAGGCACCAACAGGATTATGGACAAAGATATAGCAGACTAGGAGTAGATATGTGCAGGTACAGAGCAGACAAAGACAGGACAAAACGGATGTCAGACAGGAAGGTTAAACGGAAGGCAAGGTACAAAACATAGACTGACTGGACACAACACCAAGAACATGAGCAGAGACTAAAGCTAGGACACTGGCTAGGAACAAGGCCTAAACATGGCAAGAACACAGGCACGGAACATGGCAAGGAAGCTCACGGACAAAGCTGCACACAGACACATGGAAACCAGCATGGAGACTAACCAACAGGACAGCACACACCAGACCACTAATAAACATAAGGCAAGACACTACATGTGACAACACAACAAGGATCAGGCAGAGAGAGTGGGGAGAAGCAGGCTTATAACCACACAGGTGGAAGGGGATGGCAGAGAAAGCCCAACCCCGCTGCACACTATGGGAATAAAGGAGTGGAAGATGTGGCTGCCATCCTCTATAGAGAGACAAGGAATTAGGGCAGCAGCCAAGACGGAGGAGCAGCATGGCCAACATGGGAAAGCCGCGCAGCAACCGCAGGTGGGCAAGCAGTGGCGACAGGAACGCACACGGTAACAGCGTAACCACAACAGGAACCAGATCTGCGATAGGAACACGGATACATCGTGAGGACAGGAACACAGCCATGTCTGCAGCCCAGAACAGAGACCGCGGCACGGACTGTGACACTACTTCTCAAAACTTTACCTTGGGTTATTCTGGTAGCTTTGGTTCTAGTTCTACTAGTCTTATTGTTCTAAATAAAAATCATCTAAACATGATAATATAGATAATGTCATCAGTATCAACAAATCCCCCTCTCCTGAGTCCTGTAACATCTGGAAGTAGTGAATCGATTGAAACAGAAAGAGATTGCCCACTTTGGGAAACAGACTTGTATTGTTCAAAAAATAAGAGGAGTTCTATGAGTCTTGAAACTGCAACTAATCACCTGTAAACTGCAATGTAGCTTAGCAGGAAGTGTTACATTTTCCTGCAGCGCCACCACAGGGTGAATAAAGCATTACATGGTACCCAATTAAATCTAATTCCTAGTTCTACACAAACAGACAGAGAGTGTTTGCTGTCGCTCTTTGTTCCAGTTAGTTGATGTAGTCCAGAAGGCACTTCAGAATTTACAATGGCTTTAAACCTTAAAAAAGGTTGGGTTGTAAAGATGCTCCCTGTTTGAGGTGATCAAATATCATTCTTCTGAAAAAGCAGGTAGGATGAACCCAAAGTGAGAGAAAAGTATTGAAGATTTCAGACAGACACTAAACTAAAAATATTGACTTTGTAGTTTAAGCAATCTAGAACATTTCTTGGAACCAGCAGGGCCTTACAGTACATATTTTGGTTCCTACTAATATAAAATGCCAAAGTCTATTTAAGAAGTACACAAACGGAAACCTAAACTTACTGCAGGTCTTTAGTTTGTCATTATGAGAAAATGAAATACTGAAATGGAAAAAATTGTTTAACCAAACAAATAGTAGATGTGTTAAAACTTATATAACATAGACTATAATAACTGAAAAGTTCCTTGAATGAAGACGAGAGTAATATGAGAAAGCAAGGTAAACTGGAAAACTTCTCCTTCTCAAAAATACAGGCTAATCATATAGAGGGGCAGAGGTGATGACCAAAGTAATAAAGAATCCTCCAAAGTCCAGAAGAAGATAACTCAACTAATCCAACTAGGATCTTAGGGCGACATGTCCCATTAGGGCTGCACCATTTTTTTGGTGTATTTTGCACCAAAAAACTGTTGATGCCGTATTCTCTATATAAACGAACTGTCATACACCAAAATTAGGCGTATTTGAAACTTTTGAATGCATCTAAAGTAGGTGCATCAAATATAGGAGCAGAGGGGCTGACCAAAGTACTAAAGAATCCTCCAAAGTCCAGAATCAGATAACTCAATTTAATCAACCCCTTGGGATTTAGGGGACATTTAAAGAGGGGGCAAATTTTCCCTCAAAAATTCGATTCGGTCACTTTCCCAAAATTTTCCCGGACAAAATTTTTTTTCGTTCCGAATTATTTCCCGGCACGAATCGCGTTAAAAAGCAGCTTTTTTTCCAGGCTGCACAGAGCCTGCAGGGGGTGTAAAAGGGGTTTTGTCCCTGCTTAAATAGGGAGGGGAGTTTGGGTTTTGGGTCCATACAATTTTTTTTTTGGGGGATCACGCAGATGACTCCCCGCCGCTCTTAGAATCGTTTTCACAAAAAATTCCCTGGGCATTTAAAGAGGGCAAAACGACCAAAAAAAACGAAGGGGGAATGTACCGAAAAATTTGCCGCGAAAGCGGAAAAAAAACAACTGGAGCTCAGGTGGCAACATTATGAAGAGTGTGGGGGTTTGACGGCGGCAGCCACGGGGCAGCATGAGGTCAGGCATGGCACAATGACATTCTGGAGGTGGCAAAACACGAGGAAGCCACAGAGTGGCACAAGATGAGAGGGGAGGTCACGGGGAAACTTTGGGGTCGGCAGTGGCCAATACATTCTGGGGGGCAAAACGAAGGAACCACAGAATGGCACAAAACACAGTTGGGGGTCCAAAGCAGCAACAGAGATCGGGCTGGCCAATGACATTCTGGAGGCGGCAAACAGTTTAGGCCACAGGTGGCACAATGATACGTGTGGAGGTCACAACAGCAGGCAGCAGAGCAGGCAGTGGGCACAATGACATTTGGAGGGGGGAAAAACAGTATTTAGGCCACAGAGTGGCACAATCACACGTGTGGAGGTACGGCGGGGAGCAGTATGAGATCGGCTGGCACAAGACATTCGGAGGCGGCTAAAAGATTAGGACAGGTGGCACAACACACAGTGTGGAGGTCCGACACCACAGCAAAATTTCGGGCAGGGGCACAATGACATTTTTGGAGGTGGCAAAACAAGGAAGCCCAGAGGGGCACAAGACTGAAGCAAGGTCACGGGGGGCGCAGCATGAGGTCAGGCAGTGCACAAGACACAGTGTGAGGACAGGGCAGCAGCCACAGCAGCACTAGGTCAACGTGGCACAATGACACGTGTGTACAGGGGAAACAGCGCAGCAGCATGAGGTCATGAGGGGGACAATGCGAGTGTTGGGGTGGGTGGCAATACCAGTCCCGGAAAGATGGTGGTAGCAGTGAAAACGTCAGCAGTTGTGGCACAGCGGGGGGCGGCATCGAAAGTGGGAGGCAGGTATTTGAACCCAACTGACGTAAGGGCTTGGTGTGGGAAATCCTGGCCGACCACCCCTGTTTCATCTTGCAAAGGTCATCGTTCCACATTTCCCGGGACAAGCGGGTTCTCCTTGGGGTAACGAACCCCCGCTGCATAAACACCGCTCTGTGCCACACTATGGCGGCAGCAGCTTTCCACTGAAAAACTGGCGGGGTTGGGCCCCAACATCCATTTTGGCTGCCCAGTGTCCAGGGGGTTCTTTAACTGGGGGGCAGAGTGTGTCCAAGAGGGGCCACAACTGTTGGTTCGGGACTGCTCCAGTCCCTGCGTGCTGGCCACTCCCCTCCTCATGGCGGGTAAAGGGAAGCTGCTACATGCTCCAATTTTAGGTTACTACTGATGGAGCTGTACTGCTCTCCCCCCCCACCTTCCCCCACACCGGGGCAGTATACGTGGCGTGAGGAACCCCCCGGTCAGACCTTTAGAGGGGGATGACCCGCACATAGCGCAGCCAACTATTAGGGAGGATTTCCCTATAGTATTTGAGTTTGTCTTCCCTCTCAATATGGGAAAAAAGGGCTCCCATTTGGCCCGGTAGCGAGGGCCCAATAGGGTGGAGACCAGAATCACCCCTTCCCGATGCTGACTATTCCTGTCACTACCCAGGGAAATAAGCATGTGGGGGCCTCTTGCACAAGTGCCCCGAGGGGTTTCCCTGCCTCCATTTCCCTGTATACTGCCCGGGTGCTTGGGGGTCTATGCCTCGTTTTCCCTCTCTCCATCCACCTCCCCAGCTGCTCCTGGTCCCCCTCTCTTGTCCCCGGGGTAGAAAACCCTCATTTCCCCAGACAATGCTTCTGCCCCAAATGTCCCCCTCCTCCCCTCCATTTCGCCCCCCCGGGGAAATGTGGACGAGGGGATGTAGTCGCCACTTTTTTTTTTTTTTTCCCCCAGTCCCCCTGCCCAGACAGATTTTTTCAGCATCTGTTCCAGGAATAAAGCGTGAAAGACATTATTCATCCATAGTCCTGGTGACTGAAAAAAAGTCGCCTCCTCGAAGGGCCTCAACAAAGGGGAGGTGTCACGCATGACTGCCACGGCTGACATAAAAGTTCACAGGGGAGTACTTCTGTCCGCCGGTCATCAAAAAATCTTTAAAGGGCCTGTCTGTTCATACAGTGGGCCCAAAATGTGCAGGTGGAATTCCGGGGGGTAACATCGCTTCAAGTGTGTTGGGGGGGGCCGGGGGCCGCTGCAACCGAGGAGGGTGTTCCGGTTTGTACGAATGGATAAAGTGCTGCAATTTTCCTGGCCATTTTTCAGAAGTTCTGAAGATCGGTGGAAGACTTCAGGAAAAACCTTTTTTTCCAAAACCAATTGAACCGTGCGCCATGCGGGCCAGGACCACCCCTCCTGGTGCAGCGGGGCACCATGTCCCCCCATTGTCCGTACCTGGTTCCGTTTTGCAGTTGGCGGGAGAAACCCAACATCGATTTTTTGCGGGCATGACGCGGATTCCCCCCTGTGGACTCTTTCCCGAGGCAACCCAGGTGTGAACAACGTGGAGGAAAAGGCCTCTGCCCAATTGTTGGTGTCCGGGGCGGAAGCACATTCCCCCAGGGGGCCGTAAAGGACATGTAGGCCCTGACCGTAGTTACAGCTCCGACGCCGCCTGCCGTGCCCCTTGGAACAAACGATAAGCTCAAGGACTGACCCCCTTTGGTTCTACATATTTATGAAGCTGGTAATGCCTTTTTGGGAAAAGAAATTCGGCTTTTAACTTCCCTCTCGGCTCGGGACAAGCCCTTAGTTCTCTGAAAGGTGGGAGATCCCCATTTTGAAAGGGGGGGGACTGCGTACCATCAACCCGGCAGGAGCCGGTCAGCTGCTGCACCTTTTTGGGTGGTTTACCCTACTGTTTTCTCTTTTTCAATCGCCTCGCTGAAACGACGCGGGGGCCATGAGTAGGAGGGGGCAGGGGCATCTGGGCCGGGGATGAGTCAAAGAGAAACGCTCCCTTCTGCAAGCCCCTTTTCCCAAGGGGGTGGGCCTTGACTGGCCAATGGGATGAAACCACTGGGCGCTGCTGCTGCTGCTGTTGCGCGGGGCAGGATGGGCCCCCCACATCTGGCCACGTTTTTTCCCGGCCCCGTGGTGACGGGGGATGTGTTTACCGCGGGCCTGGTGCCGTTAGCTCCTGGCCCACGCTTCCACTTTCTGCCCCCCAGATTCTCATTACCCATATTCGGCTCCTCCGGGGTTTTTGCAAAGAAGCCCACCCCCCGAGTATCGGATTTTACCCCCCAACGCCCGCACTAGTGACTACTGCCCCGCTGCCTCGCGAGCCCCCGTGCTGCACTTTCTTGGACCCGCGGGGGCGGGTTTTTTTTTCCCCGTGGCCCCCCCTTTGGCTCCCGACCTCACACTGGGGCTTCCTAACGCCACACACCCACTTGTGGCTGCGTGCTGCCCGACGCCAAGCTGACGCCCCTTTTCTCCTGACGATAGAAGCCCTTGCCCCCCGGGTCCCCAAATGGGTCGGGTTACATCATCATTTTTTGGTTTCATCTCAGCTTTCCCCACCCGGGCTTGGTATGCCGAGGCGGAACCCCTCACAACATGACCTCCCTGCCATCTCCACACTATACTTTGCCGCCTCTGCAAGAACAGGGGAATTGGCCCCATTTTTTCGCTGCCAAATAGCTGCTGCTGCCCTCTCAAAATTTTCATCCTCGCTATAATGGCGTGACCCAACCAATAGGACTCTGGCTGAGGGAACCCGGATGGGACAAGGCGGGGTGGGACGGTGAGGGCCCGACCCCCGCTCCCGGGGCCCTGCCAATAAGGGTTGTGTCTGAGGTTCCCACCGACTCTTGGCGGGGTTGTCAGATGTATCTGGGAGGAAGAGGATGACCTAGCAACCAAAAAAAGAACCCCTTGGGGTTTCTGAAAAACACAGGCCGTAGATGCATGGCAGTTTTGGCCCACTGAGTGACCCCTGCTGCGACGTCCCCTTGCTGTCTGCGCCCGGGCCTTTTTCCAGGAATGTTTTTGCCACTGCCACTGCAGGGGCAGAGCCTGCACCTCTCTGTCGACATCTGTTTGTTTAAAATTACGACACTGTTTGATGTGATATCTGTATAGATAAATATACACCCTGTTTTTGACCCCAAAAGAACCCAGTAACAAACTTGGGGGAACCTTGGTATAAATTTCCTCCCCAAATGGCCAGGAAAAATTTTTTTGTATGTGCGTTTTAAAACACTGTGTGTTTTACTAAATTAAAAAAACACAAACAGGCTTAATTAAACCCTTTGGACTGAATTGGCTACAGGAAAAATTATATATTTTGGCGTTGAAAAAGACTTTATTTTTTTCACACACCAGCAAAACAACGTTTTTAACCCTGGATGTAAAATTTCGCCAAAGAATTGAGCCCCCCAAAAAAGTAGCTTTGTAGTGTTACAATTGCGGTTTTTTTCGCCCACACAACAAAGTACGTTTAATTAACCTTTGTTGTGAATTAGGCTAAGGAAAAATTTTTATATTTTGGCGTTGAAAAAGACGGTTTTCTTGGGGTCAGCACACCAGCAAAACAACGCTTAATTAACCCCCCGGATGTAAATTGGGGCAATAAATTGAGCAGCCAAAAAGAAATGGGGTTTTTTATTGTAAAAAAGCTGTTTCTTTAAATGAATACAACAGAACTGGCTTAGATCCCCTTGGATATTTAATGTATATGCAGCTGCAGTGGACGCAACTGGATTTTGTCCAAAACCCCAAAAAAATTAGAATAGAAAATTTAAGAAACAGTCTCTGAACAACTGGACACCCCACAAAAATCGCTGTATAAAAAAACAATTCTTCAGTAAGGCATCACCCGGCAGCAAAATTCCGATACACAGGAGAGGATGTGACCCCCGTTTTGCGCCCGGATTTATGTGCGGGGGACTCACAAATCCCGCCGGTTCCCGATTGGGTTCCCCTCTGCAATGTCATGCAGGCTATGCCCTTCTTCCTCCCAGAGTGCTTTTCCCCCTGTAGGCCTTGTGCTCGCAGCCATTTTACAATCAAAACACATTCGTTCACCCGAATACCCCCAAAATTGATTCTTTAGAAACCCAAAGTTTTCCTGAAATTCTAACGAATTCCCCTCGTTTTAATCGATCGCCCATCTCTAGCGACATTTTTCCCCCTTTGGGCTCCCATTTTTTTGGGGTATTTTTTCACCAAAAAACTGTTTATGCCGTATTCTCTTATAAACGAACGTCTACCCCAAAATTAGGCGCATTTGAAACTTTTGAATGCATCTAAAGTAGGTGCATCAAATATAGGAGCAGAGGGGCTGACCAAAGTACTAAAGAATCCTCCAAAGTCCAGAAGGAGATAACTCAACTAATCCAACTAGGATCTTAGGGCAACATGTCCCATTAGGGCTGTATCATTTTTTTGATGTATTTTGCAACAAAAACTGTTGACGCCATATTCTCTATATAAAAGAACTGTCATACACCAAAACTAGGTGCATTTGAAACTTTTGAATGCACCTATAGTAGGTACATCAAATATACTAGCAATGATATGCTATATACTATACAAGGCATACCACGCGCCAGATTTTTGACAGGTTTATTTATTCAGGCACATTATACACTCAATTAATGCGCCTTAAAACTGGCGTGGAAGCGCCCCTTTTGTCTGACATATCACCCTTATTCTTTTGAGCCAATATCCAAATAACCAATCTTAGATGCACATGTTCTGGTTGACCCAACCTCAGTTATACTGATAATGTACCAAGCTCTTCCTTGGACATATGGGCGATATGTGTGTACAGGGCTGCGCCAGTATTCTGGGGTCCTTTCAGCCCAAAAACTGTCCCTGTTCTCTAGATGTATGAGCAGACACACTTCAAAATTAAGTGCATTATGCAGCGCCCACAGCACTTTGTAATGCGCCCAAGATGTGGGAGCGTTCTGGAGGCGTGTCGCAGCACAACCATATGATTCTACACATTTATGACGGTAGGACGGCAAAACTGGCCGTATTACTGCTGCAACAGGTAGACCAAGTTAAAAGTGGTTTACCTGAGCCTGAGTTGTCCTAGTGGAACTATAAAGCGCCAAATCTAAGACCCACAGTAGATCAAGTTCATACATTCAAGCGCATTCTACACTGCTTTAAAGGTATTCATAACTGGCCTCTATGCGCCTAGATCATACATATCACCTATGATATATGATATTGTATGTATATATACTGAACTTGACAAGTCATTTATCAAGTAAGTGTCTTGCACCATCAAGATGAGTCTCCTAGCTTGTCAACAGTGCTTAATGACACAGCGGTAACTAAAAGACAAGGCAATGGTTAAATATTCAAAGAATAACACTTTGAAAAGATGTTTTAATTACTTGTATCACATGCTCATGACTCTGGAAATCAATCAATGCAAAAATCAATGCTTTTTCTTATTAAGTCATTTGTGAATACTTATTCTTTAAACTGAAATGTTCCATCATGCAACATCTTCAATACATTGACCTCAGAGCTTGTAGCCAATGCCAATGAACGCTAACATTGTATAAAATGCTGTTGGCTTTTGTGCTTCTTAATATTGTCAACAGATCTATCAATATCATTTACTTTTGGAGTAATATTATTAAAGAATTTCCAATGAAATATTTTTAGATCAATTAAATGAGACCATCTCTTAGCTTTAGAATGCAAATATCCAACTATTCAACGTTTCAGTACTTTTTGGTGTTTGATTTCTGAATCACCCAATAAATTTAGGGGATCAGTTTGAATTGGGATTTAAACAGTCCTCCTCATCATGCCATTCACATTTTGACATCATGAATGACACCAAGACAACACCTTACAATTGATCAACAGTACCTCAACATTGCAAGGCTTCAAGCAAGATGCTCTCAGATGGATGTGGCCACTGAGCTGAGTGTCACAGACTATCATCAGCAGGTTGCAACAGAGATACAGAGAGACTGGAAGAGTCACAGAAAGGAAAATAAGTGGACATCCTTTGGCTACATCACACACTGATGACTGCTTCCTTATAACCAATGCCCTGCGGAACCGGATGATGAATGCCGCACAACTCCAGGCACGTATAAGGTAGGTGAGAGGCATCCAAGTGTCGCATCAGACCATTCATAACATTTACATCAGCATGGTCTGAGTGCTAGATGACCTGACCACACCACCAGGCACAGGCTTGGTCGTCTTGCATCGGCAAAGGAGCATCTGAGATGGATGAGGGACCAGTGGCTCACAGTGCTGATCAGTGATGAAAGTTGATTCACTCAGAGCAGAAATGATGGCCGCCAACGATTCTGGAGATGTCAGGGAGAGTGCTATGCATGAGTGCCAAGTACCGCTGATTGAAAGTTACAAATGGTCTGATATGACACTTGGTTGCCTCTCACCTCCTTTAAATGTTCCTGGAGTTGTGTGGAATTCATCATCTAGTTCCGCAGGGCATTGTTTACAATGAAGCGGTCATCAGTGCGTCCACTTCTTTGCCTGTGACTCTCTGTATCTTTTCTTGCACCCTGCTGATGACACTCTGCAACAATCTAAGCTCAGTAGCCACTTCTGTCTGAGAGCATCCTGCTTGAAGCCTCCGAGGTTCTCTTGATCAGTTGTGAGGTACTGTCTTTGTCTCATGATGTCACAATGTGAACATCATGATTAGGAGGACTGTCTAAATCCCAATTCAAATTGATCCCCTAAATTTATTGGGCGATTCAGAAAACAAACACCTGTTGTGAATTTTGCCATTAAGCTCCTTGTTAGAGATCAGCAAGTTGTGCAAAAAGCACTGAAACATTGAACAATTGGACGTGTGCATTCTAAAGCTAAGAGATTGTCTCATTTACTGCATTTAAATAAAATGTCAAGAAATTTTCTGTTCATCCTGAAATTTTCGCTAAAAGCCAAATATCAGAGATTTTTTTTTGAGTAGTGCATTTCGCAGAGCTGTATAGAAGTTGTGATCAATCACTTTGGTTCTTGTCCCCAAGTATTTTAATAAAACGATAATAAGGAAACACAATTATACAAACCTGGGTAACTAGTGAAGAACCACAGATTCCATTTCTGATGACTAATTTATTCTACAGAGATAATTTTGGCATCGGAAACCCTATACAAAGTGACTCATTTACTATACACCTTATAATTATCATTAAATCCCACTAGACCTCATCACAGACCACCATATTTCTATGACATTTACCCACACACAGCATGACAATATAATTAGAAGCCTCATACTTCACATGACTATATTATGCAAATTGTAAACAGGGGATCTATTACAGACTGCCAGATACCGGAAGCAGAACTTAAAGTAAATATCGGCCTTTGAAGACCATTTTAGTGTTTAACGCTCAGCAGGTCCATTATCATTTGCTGAGTAATTTCACAATATTTCTTTCTAATGACCAAAGCTACATTTTTTTCAAAAGACAACAATCAGCCATAGAAACCATTAATCTTGTGCAGGTCCCTCGCGAATCATTAGACACCTCTATCACATCAAACATGGACTCCACAAGATCTTCAGAGGTGACCTGTGTAAGGTGGCAATAAAGCATTAGCACCAGATCCTATAAGTTGTGTAAGGTATGAGGTAGACCTTGCATGTTTTTCTGGCACATCCCACAAAAAACTTCTTTTCATTGAGATCTGGAGAATTTGGAGGCCAGAAAGACACCTTGAACTCACTGTAATGTTTTTTCAAACCATTCCTGAACAATATTTTGAGTTTCGTGAGGCATTATCTTGCTCAAGCAGACCACTGCCATTAGGGAATATCATTGCCCTTAAGTGGTACTTGGTATACAGCAGTGACACATGTCAACTACTTGCATCCCTGGTTTCTCAATCACTGTGTATACAGTGCTCAATGTATACACAGACAGGCAGGAAGCCTGTGTTGGCTCCTTGCTCCCGGCGCCGGTGTCATGTGACATACAGAGCTCGGTAACGGCCTGAACGGGTGGGTCTTAACAAACCCAGGCCAGCTCTGCAGTCAGTGCAAGGGATATATTTCTCCTGGATTTCCCCTGTAACTGTGGCTAACATACAAGCCGCAGTTACAGGGGAAATCACTCCTAAAAGTGATATAAAAATACCCTCTAAAGGTTCCCTTTTGATTTTATGGGGTCACAATATGTAAAACAAAGTAACAAAAAACACACACAAAATAAAAGATTAATGAAATAAATACTAACAGCCTAATCCACAACTTTTAGCCCTGCCCTCTAAGAACCTAAACCAACAACAACTTTGTTTGGCTCTGCACATCCAAAAGCATTTTTTTTCAAAAAATGTAAGCATAGGTGCACCTATGCTTACATTTTTTTCAAAAAATGCTTTTGGATGTGCAGAGCCAAACAAAGTTTTTGTAGTCTGTATGAGGAGTGGCAGCCTCATTGGCTCGCTGCACTCCGCCACTACCTCTTTAAAGCATTGCAGGATTATTCAGTAGCAAGTTCTTTTCACCCCCGAGATGTTGTAAGTCTGAACAGGCTCCAGAGAGGTAACGTTTAGTGTTGGAACTCACCTGTGCTGGGATCCCCTTGACGCTATTGGGAGGTGAGCTTAAACACTTTTGATCAAAACTGTGAACTAAGAATCCCAGGTTTTCATATTTTCCTTAGCAGTAATGCATTTTCAAAAATTCCTATATGCCTTTGATGTTTACTCAGTTTTTAGTGTGCCACTGACATTTGGAATATAAGAACCTAAAACATTATATTGTTGATATATAAATCTCCATGATGGAAAAATGACGCAATTGCAAAACATATTTTAGCATCAATTGTACAGTTAAAAAATAATTAAATAAAAAAAATGTGGAAAAAAGTTTTGGTTTTTTTTCTTTTTTTTCTGTTTTCCCTCACATTGAAAAAAAAATACCGTAAAAGTTTTATAAAAATAAATAATAATGTGTCAGGGAAAAAATATTGCAAAATAACCGAGCATAAGAAAGCGTTATATCTTTCAAACCGGCATGTACTACAGAAAAGGAAAATGTGCCTGATCAGGAAGCGGCCCGGGCAGAAACTGGTTAAAGAAACATCCATATGAATGCCAGGACCAACGGTTTCCAAGCAGAATTTTGGCCAGTCTGCCTCACCATCTTACTTTCTTCCTATAGTATATACTGATGCCAACGGATTTTTCAAAGTAAGCGTTGGACTCTTCATACACATCATGTAAAAAAAGTGATTCATTAGACCTGACCATTCTCTTCCATTGTTCCATGGTCCAGCTCTGATGCTCTCATGCCATTATAAACACTTATGAAGGTGTACTGGGGTCAACATAGGCACTCTGACTATTCTGACAGCAAGTTGCAATGCACTAAACGCTCTGACACCTTTCTTTCCTAGACATCATTACCAGTTTTAGCAATTCTTTGGTAACTCTTCTGTGGGACTGGACCAGCTGAGCTACCGTTTCTCCCCAGACATTAAAATGAGCCCTGGAAGATCATGATTCCATCACCATTTAATTAATTGTATAGAAAAACAACACATTAATACAAAATGTATTAATGTTGTGGCAGAGAGACCTCAGGAGGTCATATGTTTCTGCCACTAGATGGTTTGCAGTTGGAGACCTGCGCAAAACTCCACCAAGGACCTGGTCTCAGTAGGTAAAGCCACTATATTTGGGTCATAACCGGGTTTTACTGACATTTGCAGCCTGCTAGAAAACTGCTACGGCTGTGAGGGGCGGTTTACCAAACAGCTATAGGTTTGGGGTGGGGTGGCTACCTGGAATTGGGAGCAATAGTAGAGCTCAGGACGCTCTGATTATCCCCATAAGCTCAAAGACAGCCTGATCTAGGGGTGTCTGGTGAGGACTCTGGGTTGGTGGTCTGTGCGGTAGACACAGACCACTGGTAGTAGAAGGAAAATCTATGGGCGACATGTATGAATGTTGGCACTAACACATTTTTAAATAATCTAGAAAAATCATTTCAAATCAATGTGCACAAATTATCACATAGCTGGTCCTTTAGTTTGGATGTGAGCACTGATCTGAATAGTGATTAGGATTTAGTGTTGGACTGAGGTTCTTCGGACTAAACAGAGGAAATGATTCTAAGTTTTCTCCGTCCCTGAGTATATCTGTATCAATTCTGGTTGGCACAAAATGGCAGAGCTAGTTTTCACCTTTAGCAGTAGAGTCCTAACAATGGCACCTAGTACCCAGATACTCCCAGGACATAAGTAAAACCAAATGGTAGCCAGCCATAGAGTCACAGGGAATAAAAAATACAAAGCATGAACCAAATACATAACTACAGAATCACTCACCTGAGTTTATAGGATGACTAGGCAGGCGATGGCAGAGACACAGGACAGCAACACAAATAGCTTCAATCCAAAAGCAGGGCAACAGCCGATGACAAATGATCCTAAATAATTGTCCATGAATCTTTCCTTAGGCCTATCCCTCACACTGACCCTAACATCAGAACCCATTGTTTCCCGTAACAACCCAAAGTATCCCCAAACTACAACAACCCGAACCCAAAAAACTGGCATACACTAGCACCCAAAGACTACTTAAGCAGAACACAGCAAAAGACCAACAATTATCACTCCACTCTAAACAAGCTCAAACTACACTGCATGTTCAGCTGGTTTGCCCTGAATGTTGTTTGAAACAGTTGCATAGCAAATGTCTCACATGTAATTTAATAGGAAGGAGAAGATGATATGGCAGGGAGATTTCTACCTTTTGTAACAACATCTATTTCTAATTTAATTTTAACTTTTGTTGTTGTCATTGCAAAGTGCATGTACAGGATATATCTCCAGATTGGTTATTTCTGAATCACCCCCACAAGAAACAAACCCTAGTGAGAAGTATTGGGCTCAAATTATTATATAAAGGCTTAGGACCACTGAAGGGCCTTGCTACCCTATTTGAATTAATACTTCGTCCCCATAACAAGGATGAGCTATGCCGGAGCATAAGACACAGGTGTAGGGTATGGAATTAGAGATTTTGTAGGTTTTTTTCCCCGTAACGCATCTATTGACGACGTAACAGTAAAAATTTATGTCATTAAAAAGTATTTACAGCCTTTTTTAGGGTTTTCCCTTTAACCTTTTTTCAAGCATACAAAATTTTCATTATTCATCATTCCACTTCAAGTAGTCCACATGACACACCACTAATCTCACACTTTCAAAAGCATACTAAAAGAAGCACCAGATGTTCAGACCACCAAATGAAGCCCCAAAAATTGAAATACGCAATGGCCTTCGCACTTTATTCATAATTTGGGCCAATTTGGAAGTGTGTTATTAGAATTCAGTTTTTAAAAGAAGTGAAAGCTTGAAATGTTCCCCAGAACCTAATATCTTCTCCACAGTAGCTAAAGAATAGACCCTATTTATGTGACAATATTCCTTGAATTTGGAAATGTTCAAAACAAAGCCCGTTCCCGATCAAACAAGTTTTTTTTGCCCTGCCCCCCTAATTATCGCAGCAGTTCTACTACCTATTCAGTTTTAGTATTAATTAAATAGCCACATATGCTTCAGGATCTAACATAACTGCAGTGGGCTTCAAATAATTTATTTGGCAGACTATTCATTTCTTAAAACTTTTCAGAGAAGAAAGTCTTCATGTTTCAAATGTTATGTGACAGGGCTGTTCTTTACTAAGTGGATCTACAGTCCCCCGGGTCAAAAACCGCCGCATTTTCTTCACCAATACACTTCAGTCTTGTAGTGATTTTACAAGCCTGTTCTTGATTTAATATCTCAAGTTTGTACGGTTTTCCTTGGTGGGTGAAGTGATTTTGTCTAATTTTTTCATCACGTAGCTTGTCAGCTGTGTCCTTCATTGATCTTCTCGCAATTTTCCCTTTGGGTTTTCCCTCTTCAAATTTGGTTTTCTTTTGGTGCAAACTCGGGACCATTTTTTGGGGACTTGACAGATTTTCTACCCGTAGCACTGGTGTTTCTTCTATCGCTCCACTCAACCAAGTTTGCCTGGCTCATTGCTCTTCTGTGTGATTTAGCTCTGCCTTAGGGTAATCATTTAAAGCTTGTCTAGCTCTGCAGTAAAAGATAGAAGCAATGTTCTTATCAAACTCAGAGCCACCATGACATACACACTCAATTTTCCTCATCAGATTCTTAAAAATTAGAAGCCTATTGCAGGCGCAGACATACCAAGAAAATACATTTAAAAGAAGGAAAATCTGAAACAATGCTATATAATAACTTGGCAAGAGGACTGTAGCAGGTTATGTTATTCACACTCATTAGAATATGTTGTGACATTATATGTGTAGTAATTGGCTTAACCTTGTACGCCATAGAGTTCAACATCAACAATGTATTTTCAATAGACCCTCAAACCCGAGACTGTAGAAAATAGGAGACAGGTGCCGTTTTTATACTCTGTGATGTACTGTCACAACACCGCAGAGTGCACAAACAGTAAGATGGTTCTCTAAGGTGACTTCACACACAATACTTTTAATTTGGAAAACACCACTGCAGTTTTTGCTGTAGTTTTTTTGAGCCCAAGGGCTAGAATGGGTTTTTAAGCAAAAAAAAAAAGAAATCTAAATCTAGCTTTTATATTTCCTTTTGCAATTGAGTCCTTTTCTGGTGTTGACTCAAAAAAACTGAATTGAAAATGGACACAAAAAATTGCAAGCTTTTCCAAAAACCATTATGTGTGAAAAAAGGGTTGCCCACTGGAAAACCATTATATCCAAATGGGGTCAGACTGGGCAAAAACTGAAAAAAATATATTACTGTCTCCCAACACTCTGGAGCTCCTATGACTGCTTTATTATTAAAATTTTTTTAAATTTTTAAAGCGCCATTGATTCCAGGACACTGACATTCAAAGGGGGTTACATACATAACAAATTTTCAAACAAAATTCGTGGCAACAGTAATTAACTGACAACTGGTACAGAGGGAGAGAGGACCCTGCTTGTGAAGGCTTACAATCTAGAAGGAAGGGGAAGGGAACAGAAGGAAAGGGGCCCAGCATTTTTGGGGGTGGTATAGGACAACAGTTTATTGTAGGAAAAGGGAACCTGAAGAGATGGGTTTTTTCCAAGTTGCTTTTGAAGCTGGTGAAAGGGAGGGAGTCTGAGGGTTTTTGGGGTAAGAATATCAGAGTATGGGGGAACACAAGAAATCTGAAGAGGGGTTTTGCAAGATACGGGGAGAGAGCAAGAAGAAAACCGGAGGAGCGGAGATTGCGTGAGGTATCTGGAGATTAACCCCTTCCTGACGGACATTCATAACAATATGGCTCTTTTTTTTTTTTTTTTACTTCTCGCCTTCTGAAACCCATAACTTTTTTATTTTTCCACCTACATAGACATATTAGAGCATTTATTTTGTGGGGAAAGATGTACTTTCTTATGGTGTTATTCATATTACCATAGAATATTTGAAGTGGGGCAAAATGTGAAAAAAAATACTTGCGCCATGTTTGTGGGAGTTTTGTTTGCGCCGTCATATTGTGCGACCAATAACTTTTCGATTGGGCGGCCTTGGGTGTCCAACACAAAATACAGACACCCTCTGCTACCCAGTACTTTTGGACAAAAAAATTGACAGGCTTGCAGGCTTGCATATAGGGGCCACTGTATTAACTAGTAACTCATATTTGATATTTTTCCAGTATGTCAATTTTTTTGCCGAAAAGTACTGGGGAGCAGAGGGTGTCTGTATTTTGTGTTGGACACCCCAAAATTGCTGGGCAGCCTGCCCAATCGAATAGTAGTGGCGTAATAGGCTGTAAGCCATCATGGTCCACCACACGTATCTGCATTAATGACAACTCTTTGTATCGCCTTATCTATATGAAATTATAATACCAACAACCACCCCCCTCATATATTGAAGGTGTGTGAGTGGTTGTCTCATCGGTATTTTTGCATTTGTGAAATCTCCCCATATACTGTGACTTTTCTGCATATTGTGTGAACAGGTATCAATTTAATGTGCAGTCTAATTGTTCCCCTAGTGGTGGGGGTATGTGAGCTACTGCTCATCAATCAGCTGCACCTGTTTATCTTTCCCAAGTAGCATAGGGGCCAGTGTTCCCTCTTTACTGGGTTCAGTTTCAGTCCAGCCTTTGAGCTGTGAGTATGACCTTGTTTCTGTGTTTTTTGAGTAGTTAATGTCCCATTTTTTCTGTGTTGTTTAGTTTTACATTACATTTTCACTCAATATGAAAAATATTTGATACATTGCCTGCTTTTCTTTGTGTAACACAGGCTGGTGTTCATTCTGACATTTGCTCATTTAGGATATATTTTCAACAAGATCGAATGGGTTATTAGTAAATCAGCCTAGAACCTGTAAGTACAGGGGTGGACTTCAGATGAAAAACAGAACTAAATAGGGCAACCATTTAGCAGTTGCATGCTATAATTATACAACATCTATATAAACTAAAAGACTAGTGGACTGACAATGAGGCGGAAAATGGCAGGAACATGATTGTGGCAACACCACAAGTGAGATCAATCTGGAAGCAAGGCAATAGTAAACGATAACTGTCCCTGAATCCTTCCCTGACACTATTCAATCCCTTTAACTCTAAAAATATCCCTGAACTACAACTTACTCTGAGACCGAAAAACAGCTCTAGGACCCAGAGAATCCTTAGGTAAAGGACAGCAGAATGCTATACAAACACAAAAACTCACAAGAAACAATCTAAAACTCCAGAACTGAATGCAAAACTTAGCAGATTACTGGAAAATCTCTCAAGACAGAAAAGTTTCCCAGAACAAGCACTATACTTGAACTTTAAAGATACTGAAAGCTGGACACAAGACAAAATAATAAACAGAGTTCTGCTATCACCAACCTTTCATGCTGCCAAGTCAGGAACTTTGTAGAGAGACTAGCCACTTCCACTCAACCAAGAAAGACTGCACAACATGGTCAATTGCAAAGAACATAAGCAGTTGTTGTGTAAATCCACTAAACAAACGCACAATGAAGAACACAAAAATAATATAAAAAATCTTTACTAATCTGCTGATTATAACAGAACCTAGGTTACACTTTAACTTGTGCAATTGTGCAGTCTCCCCATGTATGAAATTGTGGCTTTTCTACATACTGGTGTGCAGCTTTTTACTAAGCAGTTGCCCTCCTAGTGGATGGGTGTGTGAGCATTAGTTATCTATATGTCAGAACCTCGGCACAATAAAAAAAATCTGTTACTATGGTTTGCCAGTCTGACCCTGTCCAAAATTATAGTGATAAATTAAATAATTATAGTTCATCCTAAAGATAAGTATAGCACATCAGACAGTGAGCTACATATTAGTCTGATGGTAAACACAGAAATAGTATGGAAGATCCTTGGTAATCTGTAGCAGAACCTAAGTTAGACTTCAACAGTTCACTCTAAATCCAGCTCCGAATGTTTTTTCCTTGGCCTTCTGAGATCTGTCAGAACCTTGGCACAACAAAAAAAGTATTAATTTGTTCATTACTATGGCTAACCATCATTGCTATGATTAAGGGCTATACAAGCCTGAAATATGTATCTAGTTGTCTGCATGCTGTGACCATGGCTCTTAAATTATTAAAGTTTCAAATCGTACTTTATTGGAAGCTGGACCTGCTTTCTTGGTGACTGCGTATTTGTGGACATTCCCTACTATCCATGCATCCCAATGTGGTAAGAATGGTGATCTGAACTTTTTGCTATACTATAGTTAGCCAATCTGATCCTGCCCAAAATAATGGTGGGGAAAATAAATGAAATCATTGTAGCTCATCCTAAATATCTATGGAACAGCAGTATTCTTCCCTTCTTTGTGGGGTAAGCCCACCAGACTGAGCCACATATTAGTCGGAGTATAAAACCCTCTTTAGTAGCTCAACATATCACAAAAAGAACGCAAAAACAACACGTTAAAGCTGCCCATTGACACTGAGTAAAATCCTTTGGATATAAATGCTTGAAAACCAGAGTTAATTGTTCTTGATACTTGCAGGAAGTATTAAAATGGAGGAATCTTTCCTCTGTTAGTATGAGATTAGGAATGAAAATGAAAAGATGTTTGAGTAATTCTTCCTCTTTAATTGTATGACTGCTTACAAACCATTCTCATTCTTCACTGTCAAGAATAGATGATGCACAATTAACTTCAGCTTTATGAGTAACAGACGCATATAGCATTGTAATTTTGTTATTTCTGCTGCCTCGCTGTCTGTTCACTATTTGTTTTTTCTTCATAATCCTTTGTTTACAATTCTGTACTTGCTCTCATTAGCATATTACTTTAATATTTACTAATTAGTGTCTTCTTGGAGCATCCATGTCACCATTGTATCCTGCTCAGTCAGTGCTCTCCTAAGTTTTGTTATTAAGTAACTTTCTTTCCCAGGAACAATGAAGTAGATTAGGCCATGTTCACACATCTTAAAATGGGACGTATTTCAGTCCGTAATTACGCGCCGGAGTGCGCAAATTACGGCTGGAATACGTCCCAGTCATTACAGTAATCCACAGTTCTCATAGAGAACTATGTATTATGTCTCTTCTCCCTGCTTGGCGAATACGCCGCGGGTGGAGATAAGTGACATGTAAATTACCAGCGGCGTATACATGCCGCTGGTAATGGAAGTCTATGGGCCGGCGAGGTGCCGGACCCCCGCTCCCACCCCTGCCCCCCCTCTTCCACACGGCGTAATTATGATTACGCCCCGCAAATAAGCCGTGTGAACATAGCCTTATTTCCAGCCCTTAAACATATGCAGGTTTTCAGAAGCAGAAAGGGTTTGCTGGTCTATTTCTTTCTGGCATAGGAAAAGGTATTGATTAACAGCCCCATGAATTTCTATAGAACTTTACTAGGGACCAATGTCATCAGCTGGCATTATCTAGCTTCCCTTCCACCTTGTTGCCACTAAAGTTTGACACTAATGTGAATATATGAGAAACAATACTTGGTCTGCACATCCCAAAAACTTTTTTGAAAAAAAAAATGAGCATAGTGGTGTGGCAGTAATATACAAACACAATCCAATATCAGCAGTACGCTAAAAGAACTTTCAAAAGGCACATAGGAATTTCTGGAAAAGCATTTCTGCTACTCAGAACATATGAACAATTTTTTGAGGTTCTTAGTTCACTTTTTTGATCAAAACTGCTTAAGCCCAACTCCCGATCAGCAAGGGGACCTCAATACAGGTGGGAATCTACACTAACGTTACCTCTCTTAGGGCCTGTTCAGACGTTCACACTTCAGGGAGTGAAGGCTCCAGCTACAAGATACTCTGCATTGATTTAAAAACCTGTGCAGGTGGGCGGAGTACAAAAACTAATGTGAATAAAGACATGGGCCAGTTTCAGATATCTTCAATTAAGCCACATTTTTAGTATCTTTGTTATGGCTGCAAAACCCAAACATCTTACTCGTCCACTAAACCAACCTTAGATCACCATAGAAACTTATGGAAAACTAGGTTAGTTTAATCAAAACCGAGGGGTCTAAAATGGCCAAAATGTAAACACCTGAATATAGAATTGATTTTTCATTCTATGATAAAGATAAATGCTAATAGTACAATTTTTTGTTACACAGTGAAACCATTGTATATAGTAATAACTGGAAGTGTGCAAGGCCACAGTATTTCATATTGTTCCGTTATAATGAATCAAGCTTTGCTTATGTCTGCAGTCATCATGTTGAGTATGTATTGAGCAAAAGTTTTCAAAGGTCATACCAAATGGTCAACTTTATAAGCAAGGTGATGTTGGAGGTTTGGTACTGTTACAAGACTGTTGAGGTCAACTCATAGAGCAACCATAAATTATATGAGCTTTCCAAAAAAATTACCCTAAGGCTAATATTCTTTTATCAAGAAGAGTTTGTTACATTATAGTAGTAAAGTTCTAATATTTTTTATATGTTTTTAGGTTTAATAATTTAGGTTTGATAGTTATTAATTGTATTGTCCAGTTATAGAGTCATCAAAAGTAAGTAGGAGAAGAGGTTGTATAGAATCCTTGTACAGGAATAATAGTAACATGAACTTTAAAATATGTTTTTATTATCATCTGGAAGATAATGTGTTCAAATGAAGTAGAAAAAATTGAACTTAGGGCGACATGTATGAAGGAAGGCACGTCGTGAATAGTGGAGTCTCATTTTCAGTGTATAATGCGCCTGATGTATGAAAGTGGTTTTTGTGCTTCATAAATGGAGTCTAAAGTTTGACACGCCTCGCCTATGTGTTAGGTGCATTACAGAATGTACCTAACATGTAACTAATGCGCCTAACATGTATTAAGGTTATAGACAGGCTGGAAATGAGAAAAGTCCTTAGAATAGCATGTCAGTGAATAGAAACTATGGTACTGATTCTGCTTGGAGGACCACAGGTCCCAGCAATACCTGTGCTGTGCTGGCTCTTGCTGTATGCAGAATAAAGGGTAAGAGCAGCAAAAATAAGTTTAAAATTTAATGTAGTAAAAAATTTTAAATATAAAAATCTGACCAACATAATCAGTAGGTTAATGTTAAATTAGTTTAAGATTCTATGATTTTTAAATATATTTTAAAGGAGATATTTCTATATTTTGGGGACATTATATATTTTTATATTAATTTTATATGATAACATTTTTCATTAAATTTAAATAATTCAATTTTATACAGTTTGATAATTATAATAAATTACTTTTTATTAATGTACTGGTGTAAGTTGAGAAATATTGGACATTTTTGCCCCTTACAGCAAATCTAGCTTCACTTCGATTTCTCAGGCTCAGGCAGACCACATTGAGATAGGTCTGCCAGTCAGAAAAACAGTAATGCACTTAGTTTTGCCGAACCACATTCATGGATGTGTCTAATATTACGAGTGTTTGTGCGACACGCCTCCATAACGCCCCCAGAAAACCCCTTCATGTTAGGCACATTAGAAAATGTCGAGTCTTACGAACAATGCACTTAACACATACTTTAGGCACATTAGACATCGTAGCCGGCTCAGTTAGGTGCACTGTATGCCTGTATCACCCATCCAATGAGTCAGCTGTTTTTGTTAGTGCTATAGACTTTGCTTGGTGAGCTTGCTCAACCACTGTGCCAAGTCCTCCATAACCAGAGCTCTATTTGCAGAAACTCTCGACTCTTGTTATTAGTTGGAGATCCTCAAGGGGTCTCCTTCTGTGGTGTTTATGTGCTTTATATGATATTATGGACTCAAAGGACAACATGTATGAAGGGGTCAGTTTTAATATTCTAGCGTTATATACCCCAAAAGTGATCAGATTATGCCCCAGACTTGAAATTTTATAATGCGCCAAACTATTTCAATGTAGTCTGCCTGAGTAATGGAACTAGATTTGCCATTATGGCAAAAAAACATCCCTTATTTCTCAACTTATACCAGTAAAATAATACAAAGTCATTTATGAACATTATCAAGTATATAAATTTAAGTTATATAAATTTCATAATAAATTATTTAATATAAAATTATATAATATCTCAAAAATATAAAATTATCTCCTATAAAATGTATTAAATATTAATATAACCTAAAATGAATTTAAAATTAAATAATATAAATTAATTAAACCAATACAGCATCTACCATAAATCAATCGTGTATTTACAGAGTTAACAGTGTTATGAGTGATTTCAAACACATCACAGCAGGCTAGAAATAAAAGAAAAGGTGTTAGAACAGCATGTGGGTGAATAGAAATTATGGTAGTGATCTTGCATGTTGCACCACAAGTCTCAGCAACATCTGTGGTGTACTGGCTGTATTGCAAATACACATGTTTGGCGCATTACTAATGCGCGAAATTTCCATGGCACGCCAAACAGAGATGCAAGGCCCTCAAACCTTAGACACCATTTTTGACTGCTCATTCACCACTTTCATATATTCAGGCGCATTTGACACTGAAAAAAAGACGCAAAAAATGTCCTTGACATGCCACGTTTCATACATGTTGTTGCGAACGACGCCGCAGCCCACAACTCGGGCTGCAGGCGCCGTCGCAGCTTTGTCGGTGCCCCGCTACTGGAGTGAGTGCCGCCGCTGCCCGGGTGTTGGGAGCACCACGAACCTCTGCTGCCTGTCCTGACCTTCTGCCTGTCCCTGACTACGAGCCTGCCTTACGATTCTGTACCACGCTATACCTCGGCTGCCACCGCAATCAAGTCGCGTCAGGGGTAGCGACCTGGTAGACTCCTGCCGCAGCAAGTCCATCCCGCTTTGCGGCGGGCTATGGTGAATACCGGGACCTACTTAGACTCCACTCCCTGGCGTGGCTTACACCATTGCTTGCGGTGGTCCAGTGGATCCATTTCTACGACCGGGACCATTACACATGTCAACCAGATTGTCTTGATGGAACAATCCTCTTCAAGGGATTTTCCACCCACAGACATTTATCCACTATCCACAGGATAAATGATAAATGCCTGATTGCTAATGGTCCTATCGCTCAGCTTTTTTTTGAAGGTCCCAATGATTTTGAATGGAGCAGCTGTACACATGTTCGGCCACTGCTCCATTCAAAGACTTCCTTGCTGCATGAGCACAGTGAGGAAGGATTAGAGATTTAGCGGCCCCCATTTTAGCATGGGGACCACAAACAATCAGACATTTATTTGAGGGATGTCTATCGTGTCATATCCCTCAAAGGATTAATCAGGTTGAATTTGACCAGATTCCGCCATGGATTTAGATATATTTGCAACCTCAACTAACATTTAGTCATAGATCTTTAAATCCTGTCTATAATGTAACCGACAGATGGACAAGGACAACCAAATTGCATTTATTTTTACTACCTTTTATATTTCTTTATTGGGATGTTTATATGCGGAACGTACAACCAAACACATGCGACACATAGGGCATCTAGAACATGGTATAAAGATAACCACACATGTGAGGACAAGCGGACAAGTCGTCTTACAAAACATAGAGGACTATTTCTGTGTTTATCTCTAACCTCAGCTTGTAGCCCATCCTCCAACTATCAGAAAGTTATTAAATCAGACTGTCATCTCTAATACATTACTGATTGATTAAAATACAACATCCCAAAATATTCCAAAGTCATCTGTCTTTATAGCTGACAAAATCGGACATTGCTCATACAAATTACCTGCAAGTGATTATCTTGGCATCATTCATTGCTCTCCACCATATCATACCTTGAGACGAAGTGTCTCTTGACACGAAACGCGTTTTCCTAACACAAATAAAAGAGAATTTATTTATTTACAACTTCAGAAGTCCAACGCAGTAACTTTGGGTCGGTACCAACATAAGGTTGAAGAATCTTCAATCCTTCATATGCATCCAGTTTCTTTTCTGTTCTCCTATGGAGATAACTAATCACTGACACCCTGCAGCGGACTAGAACATCCTCAGTTTCCATTAATTGTGGAGCCTTTAACAGTGTTGTGCCTGGTTCTGCACTACAAAATAAGGTTAAAGGGGTTTTGCCACAAAGCAAAATTGATGTGGGAAGCTTGAAAATTAAATAATAAACATTTTCTCCATTCATCATTATTACAAATTCTGCACCGTTTCTGTTTTAGCTGCTCCTTTAGTGATCCATTGTTTACAGCTCATCTCCAGGGGATACGACCAGGACTGTGAGCTCCTCAGTCCTGGCCACACATGCTCAGACATCACCTCTCTTCTCAAGTAGCTACTGAGTGTGCAATGGTAGTAATAAATCAAACAGTGCAAATAAAAAAAAAAGAAACCTCAATCAGGTCTGTGCATTGATAAAAAAGGAAACAAAATCCACAGGTTTAGTTCCTGCAGGGATTTGAACCAAGGACCCTTGTGCTGTAAAGCAAAAATGTTACCTCTGAACCACAGTGTAGATACTTACAATTCTATACATAAACAGACCTTTCTTTGACCACAGAGAGGAAAGGCCTGGTGAGGTCATCCTGCTGGGTCACATGATATACAATTCAAACAAATCACACACGCCCCCTTCTGAACACACAGAGCTGAAGAGCTGGATGCAGGAGGTATGAATTGAGATTGTGGCAAAACCCCTTTAATGTATGACCACCTAACATATATACTAACTAGACTTTGTGCATTAGTGATATCATGCTAGGGAGTGTTGTCTTCATTCTTTGTGTTTCTCTTCTATATCATACCCACAAGTACATTGATGCATTGATATTTTTTACCAAAAAACTTCTTCATCCTAGTATGTCCACCTCAGTATGCATTAGGTCGTGCAGTAAATTTTCTTACTACCATCATTGGGTTGAAGGTAACTGAAAGGGAACATGTCATATTGAAAATACTATCTGATCTGTGGGCAGCAGGTTATAGAGCAGGAAGAACTGAGCAGATTGATATATAGTTTTGTGGGGAAATATTCAGTAGAGCTTGGAGTTCATTCATTTAAACTTTTTATTCTGGGTTAAGGAGTCCAGTGACTGACTGGGATCTCTATATGTACACCCATACAAGGAGGACTGTCAATTACTGATGAAACCACCTTCTGGACTCCTTAAAGGGGTTTTGCCACGATGTAATGTTGACGTGGGATCCTCCAAAATGGGTTTTTAATCACTTTTCTAAATATATGTGATTACAAAAAGTGCAGCCTGAGAGAGCTACAGGCTGCCTTACCTGCCCTTAGTTACTTAAAAGCTTCTATTAGATACGACCTGACAAGAGCTGCTGGCCAGGCTTGCACAGATTACACTTCTTATCTAATGAGAGGGAGTTGAAGAAGCTTTCAAGGCACCGGGTAGAAATATGTTGTGTTTTATATACAGAATCCACTAGTTGTAGTGTGATTATCTGAGTATATCCCTGCTTTATCTGATGACAGAGAACATGAAGAAGCTTTCAAGCTGCTGTGGAGAAAAGGTGTTGTCTTGTTTGACTATTTGAGTGAACATTTCACACGATCCCTTATGCATGGCTCTGTGCTCTGGCTGTGTCTCTCTTTCTCTCAGCTAGCATGGCTTGTTTACATTTGATTCTTAGCAGATAAGGCACGTCCTGGCAAAACCCATTTAACCCAGAAGTAAGTTAGATTAATACATTTACATTTCTACTGATTTTTCTCACACAAAACTATATATCGATATGCTCTGCTCTTCCTGCTCTATAACATGCTTCCAGCAGATCAGACCACATGTTCAATGTGACAGGTACCCTTTAAAGGAACTCTCCAGGGATTACAGATTTATGTCTATTGCAGGACCTGAGGAAGCAGTGCATAACACAGGGATTATCGCTTTGGTATTTCTTGAATCCCTGTGTCGAGCACCATCCTGTAGAGGCATAATGTAGTGTATAATTTTTGCCTGGAGGGTTCCTTTAACAATCAGCATTGTGAACAGGGATGTAGGAACCTCAAACAAAGAGTTATATATAAGCTAGTCTATATTGCTATACTATCCACTAAGACTGTCAACTGCAATATGGAGACTGCTGTAAAATAGGAACATGGGGTCAGACTCAGGCTCTATTTCCATTGTCATTACAGTTTACTTGTGGTGAGATAAACATAAGCTGCACTGGTAATGGGTACAGATCAGAATATTATTCAGCCGTCAAGCCCTGAGTATTGTATGTTTTACTTGCAATGTTCAAGGATGAATACAAATTGCTATCACATCTTTGGAAGAGCATAAGTCATTTTTTATCTTTACCAGTATTTAATTGTCTTCTCCTGCTAACACAAGCTGTTCTGCTGCAAACAAACACTGCAATTTACTTCCTCATCTTGAGAAATCAACAAAATTTTAGCAAAAGGAAATTATGACGAATATGGAACAGATATAAAACATATGCTCTATTTCTGCAAAGAAATAAAGAAGAAAGGGTTTTTTTTTACGGCTAATATTGTTTTTAACATTGGAGGTTTTTTTTAATTCTATTAAAGAAGTGACCCTTGTTTCCTATCAAACAGCTGGTTCACTCTTCAGCAAAAGCAAATAATTATTGTGCACACTACAGACCAGATTCAGGTTCAGACTCAGAGCTAAAGTTTATTGCTTATATAGAGAATTTTATACATTTGATTCACTTGATGCCATATTGCATTCTTTAAAGCATCATAACCTGAGAAGTATCCTATAATATTTTAGTAGAGTAAGTGTTGCATACATATTTGTAAATGAATCAGCAAACAGGAAGGATCCACCTATGAAATTAGCTGTCTGATGAAGCCATATTTATATACTATGTGCGTGTGGGTTGTGTCCGCACGTTGTATACAGTTTCCTAAATTATTGATTAGTTCTATATACTTTTATATATTTTTGGGTTTGCCGTCTACCATCAAGCCTGGTTAAGCTGAATCTGACTACTCTGTAGATTCAGAACGGTGCTCTGCTTACCCTCCCCATTTAGCGCAGGACTTCAGATGATGAATTAGGTAAACACCAATGTCAGAGGGAACTCTTGGGTACATAGATAATGACGTACCTATGCCTCTTTGCACAGCTTTTAAGGCAGACCTGCAGAAGTTGGCAGGAGGTGGGAGTCAAAACCACCGTGTAACACCCTCGGATTAACCATGAATGCCCCCAGACTACCTGCGAAAGCCCCCAAACCATTCGGGGACACTACTGAAGTATAATCTCCGCCCTTTTCCAGTCTGGTTTGTGGGCCACCAGAAATCCCTTGGCATACCACAAGTAGCCCCTGGCTATATGGTGTGCAGGCCTGCTTTAAAGGGGTTGTCTCATTACATTGATTCATCTTACCTCAATCCTATTTTATTGGTTTCACTTTGAATTCAGGGACGTGTTTACTGGCCTCCACTAGGCTGCAGTAGAAGCTAGGTCTGTAGCTATAGCGACAAGTGCTGGCAGCCTATCATGAGAGATCAAACAGGTCTGTAGCTAAAGAAACCAGTGCTGGCAGCCTATCAGGAGATATCAAACAGGTCTGTAGCTATAGCGACCTGAGGAGCTGGTGCAGCCCATACAAGAGGGGATATGTCAGTACAGGTAGGACACTGTTAATGAACACATATTGCAAAGTGACTTGTTTTTGCAAGATCTTTAACAAAAAAAACAATCGTTGTAGTGAGACAACCCCTTTAAGGTGAGTGGAATATAGGCTTCCTCTGCAGGTGTTTCTTGACTGTACATATTATGCTACACTGTCTTAGCACCAATCAAGCTCCATATTACCAAGGGACTGAATTTGGACATCTCTTATCAATATAACAAATATTAATGATTGTTATCAGTCTCCTAATAAGTAATAATAATCTCTAAAACAGCCTAACTCTGTAAAATTTGTACATTTTCCGTAGCACTAAAATGGAAACCAGTTCAGAAGCAGCACCTTATACTGCAAAATACTGACATAACTAACATTCAAAGGGATCCATATCAAAATGGGGTGTGGCCCAGCCACCTAATCATAGGAAATTAAATTGGAAAGATAAATAGCACTAATTAGCAGTTGCTCTGGATGATGGTTTTATGCACTGCTGAACTTTGAAACTCCCATTCATGTCCATAGGAGAGGGCCGACCACCTTTCCGTTCAGAATGGAAGGGTTTCTGGGCTCGTTTTGGAGATAGGTGCGGACCCCTGATGTGGGAACTGGAACTATCAGACATTGATGGCATACCCTAGCGATATGCCCTCAATGTCTGCAGCGAGACAACCCCTTTAATGACACAGTTACATCTGGTACTCTGTTTTTTGTATTTTTCCGTCCTGATTTCCAAGATCCATAACTCTTTTATTTCTCCATGAACCTAGCAGATTGAGGGCTTTTGTCTTGTGGGACAAGTTGTACTTGTTAATGGTACCATTGACTGTACCATATAACTTAGTGAGAAACCGGCAAAGAATTTTTGTAGCGCACAGTTGAAAAAAAAAACCCTTCCATTTAGCAATTTTTGGGTGCTGGCATCAATTTAGGATACATGCGACTTTTACATCAATTTGTTTTCCAGTTTTTATGACAGGCAGAATGACCTGGCATTCCGGCATATTTAAAAAAAGAAAATGGTGATCACCAATCAGGATAAATAACAGTTTATTCTATGAGTTCTGATTTTCACATCTTTACGATCAAAGTGATACCAATTATGGTACATTTTTTTGTTGTTTTTTTATATGCTGAATAGGAAATGTATTTTGTTTTTACATTTTTAAAAAAAATTAGGTTTTTTTAATACATTTTTTACAGTAATATTTAAAGTAAACCAGCCAGTTGCAATGGACAGCATGAAATAAAAACAGGTTACATTTCTCTCAGTGTTTTCCTATAAGGAAAGGGGCTGAAGGGGAGGGAAAAAGGTGCACATTGGACTCATGTTTCAGTGCAGCAAACTCACTCCAGAAGTTCAGTGAGGAGCTCTGAATGATCTCAAATGTTGTCCTAAATGACTGGGCTCTATCCATCTTCCCATCAATTTTAACCATCTTCCCTGTCCCTGCTGAAGAAAAGCCCAAACCATGATGCTGCCCCCACCATGTGTGACAGTGGGGATGGTGGGTTCAGGGTGATGAGCTGTGTTGCTTTCACGCCAAAAATATCGTTTTACATTGTGGCCAAAAAGTTTGATTTTGGTTTCCACTGAGCAGAGCCCCTTCTTCCACATGTTTGGTGTCTCCCAGGTGGCTTGTGGCAAACTTTAAACGATACTTTTTATGGATATCTGTGAGAAATTGCTTTCTTCCATAAAGGCCAGATTTGTGCAGTGTATGACTGATTGTTGTCCTATGGGCAGACTCTCCCACCTCAGCTGTAGATCTCTGCAGTTTATCCAGAGTGATCATGGGCCTCTTGGCTGCATCTCTGATCAGTCTTCTCCTTGTTTGAGATGAAAGTTTAAAGGGACAGCCGGGTCTTGGTAGATTTGCAGTGGTCTGATGCTCCTTCCATTTCACTGATGATCGCTTGTACAGTGCTCATTGGGATATTTAAAGTTTGGGAAATCTTTTTGTATCCAAATCCGCTTTAAACTTCTCCACAAAGGTATAACGGACCTGCCTGGTGTGTTCCCTGGTCTTCATGATGCTTTCGGCTTTTTAAAAACAGCCCCGGACACAAAGCTATTTG